>JAPZDZ010000001.1:25329715-25339755 GCA_029783805.1 Acanthurus tennentii | reverse complement strand
AAAGAAAAGTGTTGGTGAAGCAGAAACAGCAAATCTTTATTTTCACTTTTATCACAGTGAACTCTGGCAATTTGAAATGTAAACAAATACAGTGAGTCAGGTTAGTGGTTAATCCATATGCCGTGATGGACAAATATAACAGCAGCTGCACTGCATTTCAAAACAATATCTCCAGTAATAATACACCGCTTGCACACAACACTTCGCTGTGCTCCTTCTCTGTACTTCAGCTTCGCCCTCAAGTCAGTTTGCCTGACCTGCAAACAAATGGAAATGTCATGCGGACTGACATTCTTTCCGTATGGTTTCGTTTCGCCCACTTGCCAGGCAAATGGAAAGCAGATCTCGGAGTCTGACCGCAGATTGTTCCTCCAAAAAAACAAAACCAAATGAAATCACCAACATTTCTGTGGCTGGACTGTGGAATGTGACGGCAAAAGTGTTTAAAAAACATCATCTGGTGTGTTAGTGAGCCGATCAAGACTGCAGAATTAACTTATTTTTGGGAGGTTCGGGGTGAGCTTCACTTGTTTTACCGAGTCTTAAAGTAAGAATTTAACTCCTCGAACACATAAACGGTTTTCTTGTGTGCATTTGAGAGGCTAGAAGGTGACTTTTCCCCCCTGTCAAAATAAAAGTCTACCTCTGTTTCCCATCGAATGCTGACTAGTTTTTAGTGAATAAAAGTGTCACAAAGAATGCAAACCAATCATTTATGACCACAAATGATTGGCAGGAAAACCGTCTATGGAAATGAAATGTATGACACAATGTTCTGCCCCCACCACCCCGACATTAGAGAGCTGTGTGTAGATCTGCATGTGTAGTCCCCCTTGTATTGTGTGTTTATTTGTCAGCTTTGTGAGTGTAGTAGAAGTGTTTTATTTCTGTGGATCCTTGTCACGCCAAAAGTCTTTTTTTTGTTACGTTGTTGTTATTTTGTTTTTTCTTCTTTTTTTTGTTTCCTTCCTTCCTTCCTTCCTTTCTTTCGTTCCACTGTCATTTCACATTTCAACTCCTTTCCTCTCCTCTCCTCGATCCTCCTCGGACGCCTCTGCGTGATATTTCTCACACCTCCCTCCCACACTGCCACTGTCTCCTGCCCTCTTCCCGTCTTCCTGCACCCATCCCTCCCTTCCTCCATCCCTCCCTCCCTCCCTGCTCCCAACCTCCCTCCTCCCAACCCAAAGATGTAGCCCTGCCCTCTTTCCCTCCCCCTTCACTGACTCCTAACACTACTGACCATGTAACGCCAGGCTCCGGAGGCGTAGCCAGTCCGGTGGGGCCCACCCCCTCTGCCCCACGAGACGTCGTGGCCTCGCTGGTCTCCACCCGCTTCATCAAACTCACCTGGCGCCCACCGGCAGAGCCCCACGGAGACGAGTTAACCTACTCCGTATTCTACAGCCAGGAGGGCACTAGCAGGTAGCACACACGCTAAGCTGTACTGTAGTACTGCCAGGAGGGTGCTAATACACACATTACTGCAGGAGTCAGCGTGCTACTAATATACATATGTTGGTGTGCAGGAGTCTCCGACCACTCTGGAATATCAAATTAGAGCAGTTAAAGTCCTTATCAGAGCAGTAAGTGTTCGTTAATAAAAACAAGCTTGTTTCCTCGCAGGATTACCTTTTTTAACACGAAGAAAATTCACTTCAAATGCTGTAATTTCATTTTTTCTCAAGTAGCCCTGTGATAAATTTTCCTCAGCTTTCTTATGAAGAGGATTTAGTGTGTATGACTGAGGAGGATGTTTAAGAAGCTGAGAGGATTTTCCACAACTTCTCTGCAGCTCTTTGGCTACTTTTTACATTTTCCCTGCAAAATAGCTTCGAGATATTTTTCAGAAGTGTCCTGTTACACAAGAGCTCTGCTCTGTGATGGAGATGCTTAAGATTCAGATGCATACGATGCTGCGTGTCAATGCATACAGATTATTTTTTACAAAAGCCAGTGTGGTTTTAGCTACATTATTTTATTTAAAACGAACTGTACTTTTGCTGCTGTAGACAGATAAGTGCACATATGCTCAGCATTAGTCATTTACTTGATTAAATCATTAGCAGAGAGACAGAGAACAAGTAATGTAGGTCATTTATCAAGCTGGTTTTAGCTTTTTAAACGTGAAGTTTTGCTACTTTTCTCAGTTGATTAAAGATCTTTCAGTTTTAAACTGATTTGGGGAGTTTCCAGTGTTTTGTGATTATTATTTTTAAAAACTAAATGATATAAATTTTAAGTACAAGAAATTAATTGAAAGATTCATCATAAACCTGAATAATTCTTCCAGCATAAGGCAACAAATATGCACATTTGCATTTATCATCAAGACATCACGAGTACTGTGCAATACACAAGTATATTTAACTAAACTAAGTACCATGCATAAATTACATTTTAACTAAACAAACTAATAATTTAAATTCTGTCCTGATGGATTTAAAAGTGCGGCATGTTTTGTGAGTCAAAGACATTGGTACTAATAAATGCCCCGCTTTGTATGTGTGTGTTTGTGTGTGTGTGACAGGGAGCGAGTGGTGAACACCAGCCGTCCGGGGGAAATGCAGGTCACCATCCAGAACCTCATGCCAGACACCAAGTATCGCTTCAGGGTTGTGGCCCACAACATCAACGGCCAGGGAGAGAGCTCTGCAGCGCTCAAAGTGGCCACCCAGGCTGAAGGTAAAGAAACACACATGCACGCACACACACACACACGCACACAAACGTTCATTTATACATGCTCAGTAAACAGGTCACATAAACATAAAGGCGAATTCGAGCCAGTTCGGTGGAAACACGCTCACACCGGCACACTGAGGCAAACCGAATGCACTCAAAAGCAGCACACGAACGTGCAAATAAACATTCACGCAAGCAAATATTCGCTCACATACAGTGTACAGCATACGCTCACTTCAAACAGAGACGGCCCCTCATCCCTCCACACACACACACACACACACACACACACACAAACAGAGGCTGTTTGGTGCTGTGCGTTAACGCAGACCACCCAACAGCAAACCAGAGAAATGCAGCGTTTTCTTCTTATAAGCCACTTGGTGTTTACTCCTCAACATTCACTATAAGCCCTCTGTGTGTGAGAGTGTGTGTGTGTGTGTGTGTGATGCTTTAAACCACGTCTGTCTGAAATTAGTATTCTAGATTTTCTCCCTCTTCCAGTCTGTGCAGAAATGCTATACAGACGCTCATCAGAATGTTTTGACTGGAGGATGCATACAAATTATTGAAGCGACAAAGTGGTTCTTTTCTTCTTCTTCTTCTTCTTTTTCTTCTTCTTCTTCTTCTTCTTCTTCTCTCGCTGTTTGAGTGTGTAAGCCTCCCCATGGCTGCTGCTCCAAATCACTCAGTTTCACCCGGATTTGAAAGTGCTGTGAAGGGGATTTCCCAGCACGTTGGACGTCCCTCACCTCCAGACTTTGCTGCAGCTCAGTCACTGTCGCTTTGTAGGTCAGCCGCCGTTTCTCCACCGGCGTCCTTGGTTGGAGGGCGGACGGGTCTACACACACACACACACACACACACACGTGCACACAAATACGCACACACAAAACATGTGAATTCCTGCCAGCAGGCGCCGAGCCACCCATGGGGATATCTGTGAGGGCGGCGTGTACCTGTGCAGTATATCTCTGTCGTGTGTGTGCACTTTCGGTGTAAGAACATGCAATGAATTGAAGCTTAAACTGTTGACCTGCGTGTGAGTGCCAGGCGTGCGCGCACGACGCCGCCCCCGTATCACCTCTCCTCAGAGACTGGCTTAATAAACCAGCACACACACACACACACACACATATAAACCCAAACCTTTAACATCCAGCACGCTGACAAATGGGAGCTTCTCATCCTGTCAGGAACACCTGCAGCTAAAGCTTACAAGATATATACAGCAGAGACATATATCTGTGTCTGACAGCCAGAACTTTAACCCCATGTTCCTTATTTCAGTTTCAATCCATTGTGCTGCAGCACAGAGACAACATGAAACATCCCTGTCCGTATACACACCGGCATTAAGTTCTCTTTATGCAGCTCAGTCACAGATTATTAGGGCAGTGATACATTTTTTATTACGTTGGCTGCGTCTTCCAGCACACACAGCACATAAGAAATGTATATACTTGGAGGTTCAATTGCTGACTGTCAGGTCTAATTTAAGCATGTTTACATTTGCATCAGATCAAAAGTGGATGCATCTCTTATTTTCTTAGCGGATGTAAAGCAATAAGATAAGATCATATAAACTTCCATATATACAGTTTATGTTTATGTTTTTGTTTACGTTCTCATAAGCTGTCAGATCTTCCTTTAGAGTTTAAAAGCACTTATGTTCACTACAAAATTGATACAGCGCCAAGTTTAAAGGTTGACTGCCACCACTTATGTTCATGTAAGCTTTTAATGTAAGATATTATACTTACTCGCTAATTAATCATGATGGACGTCTCTGCCTCTCTGTGTTTTTCCTACAGAAATTAGTTTCTAGCTGATACACAGACACATTGTGATACATCCTGTTCCCCCTATTTTGACAAACCAGACGCAATAAAAGAAACTGTCTATCACCCTGAATATGAGCTACAGGCAAATGTGGGTGGAATAAAAGATGCATGTTGATGTTTTTGTCGCGCCACACCTTCAGTTTGAATAACAAGAAAATCAAACATGGCTGGCAGCCCAGTCCAGAGGGGATGGATCGGTCTCCACGGAGCTGCAGCGACGGAGACGTCTTTTGGTCGACGCTCGTGCTAACACGAGGGAGATGCCTCTTTGAAGTAGCCAAGAACGTGTTTGGCAGCAATCAGTGGATGCTGCTAAATTGAGTTCCTGACTTCCAGATGTGACAAAATGCTTCAGAGGGTTCATGATGATAAAATAACCGAGTTTGATGTCTTTTTTTTTTCATTTTGTGCACAGTCCAAGTGCCCGGACCTGCTCCTAACCTGCAGGCAGCGTCGAACACGCCGACCTCGGTGTCTCTGAGCTGGGACAAACCCCTCACCGGCAACGGAGAGATCCTCACCTACAAGCTGTACTACACAGATAAAAGCGTTGGCAACGAGGAGGTAGGACGAGGTTTTCACTCACTCAGCTCACACTGTTAAAGAGCTCACCGGCTCAGACAACATGACATCAGTTTGAAGTTGTAAAAGCAGATTGTGTTTTTTTTTTCAGTCTGACCGTTATGAAAAAAAGTCTTTATCTTTAACTGTAGATCACCTTTCAAAATAAAGTTACATTGCGAGAACAAAGGATTCAAAAACAAGATAAAGTGCTTTACGTGAAAAGACATGAAGCTGGATAAAATGAAAATTAATCATCAAGGATTAAATAAAAAATAAATTGAGTGAAATCTAAAAAAGCTTACAGATAAATCTACATTTTTTAAAAGGAGATTTTAACATTTCCTGCATTTTAATGCCTCCCTGTGTTTGCCTTCATTTTATTGATGATATATTATTCAAATCACTTGAAATGAATTATTCTACTACTATACTATTCACACTTGTACGAGGAGAAGCACGGGGTGTAGCTGACGCTGATTTTTTTCAGGCTTCATTAGATACAATAAAAAAAAAAAATATGACTGCACAGTCTAATGTGAATTTTGATGAGCTAAGGAGTTTCTAATCATTCGCCAAAAGACTCCTTGTGTCGCTTTTTTGGCCTCAGTCTTGATTATACAACTCACATAAAAATACATATTGTGCAAAATGACGGCAGATGTGATTCAGTCGGTGCTTCTCTGCAGGTTCAACTCAGTCACGAGAGTGCAGTCGAGCTGGTTACATATAAAGTCAGCCACAGCAGCAGCAGCAGCAGCAGCAGTGCTAAAGCCAGTGAGGCATTAAAAAGCCTTTAATATGATAATGGATGAAACGTCAGCCTGTGCACTGAGTAATGATGCCTCAGCTCCCTGGAGAAGAAAGCCAGAGATGAGGTGAAAAAGGCGAGAGATGAAGAGAGGGATGAAAAAGAAAAGATAGAAGAGGTGAAGGTAGGGGACGGAGCAGAGATAAAGTTAGAAAGACGCAGTGCCGAAAGGACATGAAATATTAAAGGACAGGGGGGGAAGTCAGGGACGACCTGTGATGCACCTGAAAGGGTGACGTGGTGACAGACGACCATCTGACCCGAGTTCAGAGGTTGTAATTGGATCGTTTCAGGAGCAAGATTAGATTTCCACCAAGTCTCCACTTTTCACTCAAAATGTCAAAAGCGAAAGAGCTGAATGCAAATTGCCTCGAAGTAATTGGGCGTGTGCCAGCGCGACCAATTTGTAAAGCAAAACGTCGTAATCGCAGAAAGCATAATTTGTGTTTCAGTGGAAGATGACAGTCTTACAGGGAAACACAAATAGACATGTTAGTGGGGTGAAATGATGACGGCTGGCGTCGCGTGCTGCAGCTCCGCCGTGTTCCAGAAATTGCTTGGTTTGTAAATCTATTGGAACTGTCTTATTTACAGCATGTTTGAGCCAGTTTCAGACATGAATGCTAAAACTGACAAAAACAAGAGAGTTTCTGCATCTGTCAGCTGTTAGTTTGTAGTGAAATACTCAAATGCATCTTCATCATTTGCATGAAACTTTTTGGGAGGTAGAACATTTTTCCTTCTTCTTCTTATAAGCTTCATATTATTTGTTTTATCTTCATTTGGCCTTACATGTTAAATGTTTAATAAGAATATACTTTTATTTTCTGGTTTATATTAGAAGAAGGTTTATATTTGTCATATGAAAAAGTTTTGATTTGCAAGTTACAGCCATTAATGGTGTCTTTGTTCTGGAGGATAATGTTTCCTCTCTTCCCTCCCTCTCCGTCAGGACATTGATGTAGACAGTCAGTCGTACACCATGACGGGGCTGAAGAAGAACACAGAGTACAGTTTCCGTGTGGTGGCCAACAACAAGCACGGCCCGGGCGTCTCCACTGAGGACATCGTGGTTCGGACCCTGTCTGACGGTCAGTCTGCTGATAAGAAGATATCCTACCAAGAATACTTCGTAGTTTATGACATTACCCAATTCATTTCAACATCAATATGTCTGTCAAATGTTAGAGAAGGAAAATAGTCGTCAACAGTCTGCTGAGCCGAGCTGCAGCTCATAGTTACAGTTTACAGTAAGCTGTTTATTAGCGTTTTGTCTTAAAAAAATGCCTGAAAAGTGAAAAAAATCACAGTTTTTCAGAGTTGTCACAAAGTTACAATGCTGAAGCTCTGCAGTAGATCATATTTTTGTGTTTTGGTTAGTTTTTCACTAAATAAAATAAGTGGTGTGTTTTCTGTCTTCACAGTACCCAGTGCTCCTCCTCAAAACCTCACCCTGGAGGTCCAGAACTCAAAGGTGAGACTTTCTGCAAAAGCCTTTACTGAACTAAACTGAACTGCTCTAAATTTTACTGCCATCTCATTGAAAACACGAAGGCTCTCATGTTTATTGCTCCCACTTTCTCAGATGCATCATACAGTACAAATGACAAATGTGCTTGAACTGCCTGCAGCTCGCCTGTTTTTTCTGTACAGTGATTTTAGCCGCTTCACCAAATCCAGAAATGCTCACTTACTTACAGTCAGAAGCAGCTGAACAAGCACGTAGCCTGGAGGCCAGAACACCGTTGTTTCTCTGTGTGATTAGCTGCGTCAGAGGCCTGCAGCCCCAGCTGGTAAAGAGGGTGTGTGAACCCTCATCGATCGTCTCATCGGCAGGAGACTCGCCTGTCAGATGATTTTATCCTCCGTATCACTCTCCCTCTGTATAGTACCTGGCAAAGAAGCCTGCAGCTCAGACGTAAATGGATCCAAAACTATATAAGCCTGGGAGATACAGACACACTGAAACCAAATTTAAAAAGGTTAAGTGTTCCAGCTCTGGATGACTTGGTCAAAATAAGTGTACACAGCTTAAATATTGTGCTTTTTTAACATGCACATTGAAATACAAAGTTTTCAACCAAATAAGCAAAGTTAACAGATGTGGCCACATGTTTTTCAACCTATAAACTGCCAAATTAATACTTAATTGGACACTTAGTGCTAAACTAAGCTTGTAACAGCCATTGCACCCTGTTGGTTAACATGTTTTTTGGTCGACAGTGTAAATAGAGTGAATTTAAAATGGATTAAAGTGTGTAAAAGTGAGATTTCTTTTATCTAGATTGAATTTAGCTCTGGATCAGAGATGACTGGATCACATTTCTCATCGTCCAGGCGACATCTCCTGCTGTCTCACGCTCTTTTTTTTAAAAGTTCTATTGTTAAATCAGATTTTTTCACAGCTAAACATTATTGTAGTTGTTGCTTGACATTCTCTATTAGATAAGGCTGCTGAGGTGGCTGCAGGCTGCACAACAGGCTCCTGATTAAAACAGGAAACCGGCCTGGGCTGCCTATCTGTTTAGCCATTTGATCTTCAAACAGAGAGCTGTAGGCCTGGTAATTGTATATTTCCACCGGAGTGTGGATTAAATTTGATAAAACATGTTTCTCACTCGTGACACATGAGACAGCAAGCGCAAACAGAGAGCAGCAAAAGAGGAGATTCAGAAAACCTCAGGATGCGTGAGTCGACTACAAAAGCAGCAGCAGCAGCAGCAGCAGCAGCAGCAGCAGCCAGAGCTTTTAGCCCTTTGCTGGTCGATGCAGAGTGAAGAGAGAACTGTCAAAGCAAACTGGTAGACAATCCTATCACACACTCCCAGCTTGAGTGAGAACTGGCCACCCATGCTGAGGGATACTCAGCTGAGATTTGTGCAGAGAAAACACTCTCATGCTAATGTTAAGAGGGAAATGAAGAGGAGACACTCTGTGGTAGGGACAGAAACTGTAAGTGGATTGGGGTTTTTGTTTTTTTGTTTTTTTGTGAATGGATGGTGCACATTCAGCTGTCCCTCCCCAATTAAGGGCAGACAAACCAATTTAAACCAACATCTGGCACACTTTACTCCTAAAAATGATTCAAATTAGTCATCTGTTTTTTTTTTTAATGTGTTGTCATTGTGTTTAATGCTGAATGTAAACAGTCATTAAGTCAATAATTCCGGTACAAGCATATAGATACCAAGTATTTATGCAATTAGCTGTTTGAAACGCCCAGCCGAACGGAACCAGGAAAAAAAAAAATCATAATTAACATGCTTGTCATATTCAGTCTCCTCTTTGTGCCCCGTCGAGCAGAACCTCACATCTATTACCTGCAAGGCAACCTGAAAATCATGTTTTGTGATCTTATTTTGCACCTTTTTTTCCCCATTTGCCATCTGCCATCTCACCTTCCCCTGTGATTTTACAGACGTCAATTAAACAGGTTTTTGTGATTAGGGAAAAGACGGGAGAAAAGCAACACACATAACGAGTCGGGACCGATAGTGTAATAAGAAAAAAATGGAATAATTGAACACACTTAACACAAATTTAATTTGTGCAATTCCCTTGACTAGCTGAGAAATAGCAGTGTGTGTATGTACGTGTGAGTGTGTGTGTGTGTGCCCTCTGTGTGTATTCAGGCTTTGGTGCATCAGTGTGACAGTGGGGAAGCGTTAATTAACTCTTCTCCCACGCTGGGCCCCCCCTGTGCACCTGTCTCTTCAAACACACACACACAAAAACTCAGATGCATGAATCCCACAACGGTGCAGCGTGAGCCCGCCGCTGAAGGTCTCACATTCATCCTGACGCCTCAGAGACTCTGCAGGGTTCACCTGTCCTCACACCCACCTGAGCACCCCGCTCACTGGGACACATTCCTCTATTATTCATGTGTGTTTTTTATTCCTAAACGCGTTAACCTGCACTGCGTTCAGACTCAGAGGGGGGCCTGTTGATAGGGGGGGGGGACTCCCATTTCGAACCACAATCCCGAGGAGGGGAGGGGCAGGTGACACCGTCTGCAGTGAACCTGCAGAGTTACACCGACACACACACTCGTGCCAAAGTGCGTGGGAAGGTGTGATGCTACCTGCTAAATCACGAGGTCACCTTTGTAACTGCGAGCTTAAGTTGTGTGTGTGTGT
>JAPZDZ010000001.1:25288832-25302646 GCA_029783805.1 Acanthurus tennentii | reverse complement strand
TCGTAAACAAATCAAAAGTCTTCCCTTTGCTCAGAGGCACATGTGGAGCTGAGCACAGACAAGCCTGGCAGCTCTGGTCACAAGGAGCTCTCCACCCCCTCCGGCCCCCGTCCTGCCTCCTCATTCACTCAGAGCCCTGCAGCCATGCAGCCCATGTCCTTGGAGCAGGTATGGGCCAGCTGAGCTTCATCGGAATTTGAAAACATTTAGTTACATGCATGCTCTTGTGCTGCCTACCCTGTAAGCACTGAATAATCTGTGTGTTATGGTCAGATGTTCAGAGGTGTGTTTTTCTTGTTAATTACAGTTGGAAGAGGACGAGGCCAAGGACAGTTTTGATGTGGACGTAGCTGTCACCAACCCTGAGAAAGTTGGTCAGTCTCTGTGTTTACATACCGTTTGTTTGTCTAAACTATAATACTCTTTCATAATGTCCAGCAAATTAGAGCACTGTTGACTGTAACAACAATATTAAAATGTTGAATATATGACTTTTATAGTAAAAGGTCATTTTAGCAACCTAAATGAACTGATGCATTGAATTAAAACTAAAACCTTATTCATTTTCTGTGCATCTGCAATGTCTCTGTCCTCTTAGGAGATGGCATGAATGCATATGTGGCCTACAAAGTATCTACCAGGGTCTGTATTGAGGTTTATTTTTAATACATATATTTTACTTGGCTCCTAAAACGTATGATATCCTTAAATATTCACAATTGGTTCTGTAGTTTTTCAAGTTCTGTGCCTTATTAGCAGTCTGTCCTATCTCCACTTTCAGACGTCCTTGGCAATGTTCAGGAGTAAAGCCTTCACTGTGAGGAGGCGCTACAGTGACTTCCTGGGTCTTTATGAGAAGCTGTTGGTCAAGCAGTCGCTTAACGGCTGCATCATTCCGCCACCACCCGAGAAGAGTGTTGTAGGTGAGTGTCCAGCTCTTCCTTTGTGAAGTCTCTGTGTTTGATTTGATTTTGTTTAACTTTTGTGACTCTTATTCTGACCCACAGGAATGACTAAAGTGAAGGTGGGAATGGACGACCCATCATCAGTAGAGTTTGTGGAGAGAAGAAGAGCGGCTCTGGAGAGGCAAGAATCCAAAACATGATTTATACTGTGACTTGGTTAATAGGTTTATATGTGATATTCATATTATTTCAATATTATTCTCTTTAATAATTTGCCACTTTTTTGGTTTATGTGCAAGTTTGTTTATCTCCCCCATTGCCTTTTGAACATATTTTCCATGTGCACTTTTGATGTGTAACTAAATCTTGCTGTTGCTTTGTTTTTTGTAGATATCTTCAGAGAATTGTGTCTCACCCATCGTTACTACAAGATCCTGATGTCCGTGAGTTCTTGGAGAGAGAAGATGTGGGTGTTTTAAGATATAAAAAGATTTTTTAGTAACAATAAGCTGGAAAGTGACTTCATCCTCATTTAAGATTTAGATATGTGCATTGAGAAAGAATACTTAGTGGTTTTTGAATTAAAACCATTTGCCAAAGTAAGTTGAGTGCTAACTTTGAATGTGTTTGTGTGTTTTCAGCTACCCAGAGCAGTGAGCACTCAGACACTGAGTGGAGCTGGCTTCCTCAAAATGATCAATAAGGCATCAGATGCTGTCAACAAGATGACCATCAAGATGAATGAGTCTGACACTGTAAGGAGACTCTGTGTGGAATGTTTTGTAATGTTCAGAAAACTATGATACATATGACTTGTTATATGTCATAATTCTGTCACAGAACTGACAGTGTTGGATTAACCCTGATAGGTCAGCCACAGACTGATGATCTTGGTTGTTATGACATTTATTTTAGTTTTTATTACATCCTCCTTGAAGTTATAACAACGGAAAGCAACCTTTAATTTCACAACTGATGAGGTTGTTTGTGTTTTTCATTGATATTGTCCTGTTTTTGCTGCATGTCTCAGTGGTTTGAGGACAAGTTTCAGGAAGTGGAGAATGAGGAGCAGCAGTTGAGGAAGCTTCATGCTCTGGTCGACTCCCTGGTCAATCACAGGAAGGGTGAGCTGCTTTTTGACTTGTCTTTGATACCCAAGTTTTGTTCCTCAGGTTCTTTCAACTGTGGACATGGAAGAATACAGTTCAACTGTGCAGTGTTTTGCTGTATAACTAAAAGGCTGAATGGGTTTTTTGTTTCCTCTCTCAAAACCAGAGCTGTGTGGGAACACAGCGGTATTTGCCAAAAGTATGGCCATGTTGGGAAACTCAGAGGACAACACAGCTCTATCCCGGGCCTTGTCCCAGCTGGCAGAGGTGGAGGACAAGATGGAGCAGTTGCATCAGGAGCAGGCGGCCAGTGACTTCTTCATCTTTGAAGAGCTGCTGGCTGACTACATTCGCCTACTGGGTAGTATGCGGGTAAGCTCAAACCTGCAATTAGATAGACAGATATAAAGAAGGGATATATGAGGTTTCTTCACATATAGGTTTCTGTTTGCACTCAGGTGTCCATGGCCTAAAAAGCTATTTGCACCCAAGTTGATTGTTTCCTTAACCTATCCAGGTAGTTATAGTTGCTGAACCTAACCAAACTGAAAGTAATACTTAATTTAAGACTAAAAAGGAAAAGTCAGTTGGCACTAGGCTTTACACAGAATTTAAACACACATCTTAAAGTCTGGCATTTGATCCATACAACCACTGTGATGTGCTCCAAATGAAGACTTGGTTGCTCTTCATTACATGTCACATTTATAGCGGCTGTGTGACAGTTTTCACTCAAGTGCAAATAAATCTCCATAATCTCTATTAAATCTTTAGAATTGTGCTAGGCCACAATTTTACTGCAGGGGTGCTACCCGTTCTCAGGTGTTTTGTTAATATTGTTCTAATATCTAAAATGGGTGTCCACAGGGTTGTTTTGACCAGCGCATGCGGTCGTGGCAGCGGTGGCAGGAGGCTCAGTGCACGCTACAGAAAAAGAGAGAAGCTGAGGCCAAGCTGCTGTGGGCCAACAAGCCAGAAAAACTGCAGCAGGCTAAAGAAGAGATCAGTGAGGTAACAGGCAGAGTGAACGCACAGCTGCTGAGAAACTGAACTAAGTCCTGAACGTCTTTACATTGACGCCTGTCTTTTAGATTTGAGGTGCTTTATTATGTTTTAAAATAAGGAAATACTGTTTAATATGAGTCTGCAGTCCTTCTGAATAAGCAGCTGATGTATATTTGTTGGTTGTTTAAAGACTATTATATTTTAATGTCACATGCCGCAACATATCAGGTCATGAATACAATGTTAAATGTTTTTTATTTTTGTTCTCGTGCGTCCACAGTGGGAGGGGAAGGTTACTCAGTACGAGAGAGATTTTGACAGAATTGGAATGACTTTACGCAAAGAGGTTCTCAGGTTTGAGGTATGTATAATCAAACATAATTATGAACAGTCAAAATGTTCATGTTTTATTATCTTGCTACAGCCTTTAATCAAAGTAGATTCACAGTGTCTTTTTCTACTACTCTTTTTCTAGGTAATATAGAGGCATCACTATAAAACTGTTCTTATAGCCAAGTTTCTTGTACATAACCAAGTCTGTTGTTTTTGCACATTTCTCCAAGTACTGAGTTTACTCTCTTTGACAAAATCATCAGATTAGTAGCAGTTTGATGTTGCCTCAGACCCAGTCGTGGTTCCAGTCTCGGTGCAAAGTCTAGACCTATTTTACACCAAAATACCAACAATTTGCTTTGTTCTGCCTCATTTGAATGAACCTCCTCCCCCTCCCCTCCAACCTGTGTACTGTGTGCTCTGCGCCAGCCCCAAAATGCCACACAGACCAACAAAATGAATCTCAGGCTCAGCAAATTACAAAACATTTGCACACCGGTTGTTGCACTAGCTTGAAACTGGTGCCAGTAGTCTTTCTGATTACATTAATATGAGAGAATGTATTTCTTTTTCTAGTTTTTGGACCAAATATAGTGTCACCTATATCCTTTATTAAGACACATCCCTTGCCTCTTAGTCAATATTAGAGTATATTCTCACTTAAACCACAAAATAGTATTTTATATTCTTCTGTTATGTTCCTCCAAGTTGTTTGAAATGCTGTTCTCACTACAAAGCAGTCCTTTATACTGAAAGTCTTGCTGGGGTTTTGACCTTATCAGTTTATTTTCCTTCTTCGTGCACCTTGGAAGTAGCTGAAGTTCTGCCAGAAGTCAGTACAGCCTGCTTTTCCATTGGCAAAAAGTGTGAGATGAGACACCACTTTTGTCTTTCAGAAAGAAAAAGCCAAGGACTTCAAGAGCCAGATAATCAAATATTTGGAGGCAATGCTGCAGTCTCAACAACGGGTAATTAGTTCATTGTTTCAAGTATTATATTCAACATGCATACTTTACTCAGTAGGCTTGACGTAATGCACTGTAAGATATATTGGTTATAATCTGGATTTACTGAAATATTTAAATATATCAAGCGTGCACCATCACAACACATTTTAATTTGTTTTTTAATCCTCTTGTCTTAACTGTATTCCAGCTTATAAAGTTCTGGGAGGCGTTCCTGCCTGAGGCAAAGGCAATAGCTTAATGAAGAGGGAGACTTTTTAAAGACCCCAACTGCCTTTTTTGAACACTTTACCTCTTGACCAGAAACTGAGAGGACAATTTTGAAACACACAAGAAACTTCCATCCATTTTTTTTTCTTTTGTCTTTTTAATCATAGTGCTTTCTCTTATCTTGTACAGTTCTTTGGTATAATAAGCTGCCACATTTACACAACATTTCTTTGGCGTAATTCCTTGTTTATGTCCTTGACTGTAAGATGGTCTGAAGCAGGAAAAAAGCAGAGATTAACCTGGCTGTAGTATTTGTAAAACCCACTGTCTGTCAGTGGGATATATGCGAGTATTGTTGTTTCTTGCTTAAATCAGTATATTAAAATGTTAACACTGAGGTACTGCCCTAGAATAACATTGTCTATAGTTTACATTAGAAAATAGACGTATTAAAGTCATTCCAGTGTCTAACAGCTTATGTTGATTGGTGCATGTCAGATTATGTTTTGATGCACTTAAAATGCATTGTACAGTTGAAACAGCTGTTTTCTTTTAAATGAAATACCACTATTGATGACTGAGGTCATTTACAAGGAGTATTAGCACATTGTTACAGTGTATCAGACTATAAAGAGATCATAGAAAACATATTAAAACTCAGATATGACAAGGTTACGTTCTTGTCAGAATTCTACAAATGATAACAGATATGAAAGGTCACGGTGAGTGCAGGTTTAGAAAATGCATTCACTGCTTTGTTGGTATTTTCTACAATGATGTATTTGCTATAATCATTTTATTATATTAATCCATTTGTTTCACAACAGTTTTAAGTACTTTCATTTCATGTGTCAGACACTGAGGCCTACAGGAACTCATTTGGAAGTGCTGCAGAGATTATTCACTGCCCATGTAAATTATTATTAACATGTATGTACACATGTACAGTACTTGAACCAATCATGCAACCACTGTCTAACATTATTATTAACCGTACATTTTCTTTTTTCATTGATAAATTGGTTTAACAATGACAAAACAAGGCACAGACATTCAAGTGATATGGTCCTTATTTTCTTATTCAGCATTTGTAGTTGTAGTTTTGCTGTCATGTCATATTTACGTAAAAATGTGCTTTATTTTTGTAACCACTTTGCATTAGCACGCACATTTTCCTGGAAATGCTATACAGGTAGATGTACAAAATAAAAATGATTGGGTAAGCTTTGGGTTATGTTTTCATGTCTGCTTTGTTTTGTGTTTGGTAAAAATTTTCCATCTTAGTTCATCCATCAGTGAAGTATTATACAGCAGCCTCTAGGCATAATAAATGGTTTGTGATTGCAATCACTGCATTTTAGAACCATTTAGGAGGCTAATTATGACTTTATATTGCTGCTCAAAACCAAACCTGGACCTAAATATTGTGTTCATGCTGTGAATCAGCTTTTTAAACCCCTTTCCAGAATTCAGGGACATCAGTTCCTACCTATTAAACTCAAAATAATGAACATCATTAATTCCTCAAAAACAGGTCTGTGCTTTATGTGTATAAATATTTAAAAAACAATGGGTAAAAAGTTTTTTAAATGTTTTTTCCCCATTTCATCTGATCTTAGAAGAAATATCTCTGGTTTAATGTTTCATGAAAAATGTTTATTCTTTTAATTTAAAAAACATTTAGGACTTATAACAGAGATATTAATATATCTTGTCTTAAATTAGACCTCACTTAAAAAAACTTCATTATCAAAAATCCTAAAGGGGTTAAATATTTTTAAAAAAAATAAAATATTGACATAAAGCATTTTTTTTTCCTAAACACATTTCACATGTGAGGTCTCTCAAACCCCAGTGTCATGAGTTCAAAGCCATTGTTTATAAGCAGTCTGAGACTTTTAAAGTAGTTAAACATACTATCTTTTAAGTCTAATGATTTAATAGTTAATTGCCCTGCATCACTTTGACCTGGAAGTGTGCTTGGTGAAGCGGGCGGTGCCGTTCTTCTACATCCGGTGTGTTCGAACCTTTCACGAGCAGCGAAGACAGACGAACAGCGAAGAATGAAGAGAGCTGTGAACGATGATCCGCCGCTAGCGTGAAACACCAGTAACAACAAGTCACACCGAAATCTTCACATCAAGCTCTGATCGTTCGTTTAACTCACATTTGACACACATACAAGCTGTGTCCTCATCGTCTGGATTTATCAAAGCGAAGGTGAGTCTGTTGTGTTTGTTTGCGATGAGCTAGCAAACCAACATTTTATTGTAGGCTATTGATTGTTAGCTAATATTTTCGTTGCTAACGCAGCTAATTTCCTTGTTGCGCTCGGTCCAGCTGTCATCTAGCCATCAGTAGGTGTTAGCTAAGGCGTTAATACCAAGCATTGAGTCTGGTTGCCTTTTTTGCTGTTCATTAATCAATCCAGTCTTATGATTAACAAGGAAATGTTTGTATCGCGAGAATGATTCGCGGAAAATATTTTAAAGACAAACAAGATTTTATTGCTAAATAATGTTTGGCTAGCAGTAGCTTTGTGGCTGGTAAGACATGTTTTATGTTGGCAGGGAAAGCTAACTTGGCTAACGTTAACGGTTTGTTCGCTTACTAATCGATGTGACCATCAGTAGTGTTTGTCTGTCAAGGCAGGCTTTGTCCATGAAACGATAGCGTACAACTGCAAGTCGCTTCCTTGTTTTGATTCAACCGGAGGCCTGCTTATAAAGGATCGATCATCTTTATATTAGCTTAGCTGCCTCTACTTAACACCTCCTTACATAGAGTTCAAGTATTATTGTCAGTGCTTCTCAGTGCAAGATAAGGGAGGCAAAAGGCAGAACGGCCCGGAGAATGAAATTTGCTAATTTAACCAAGGCCCCTCCTCAGCCTAGTCACTGTGGCAGAGTTGTGGTGAAGCATTTAGCTAACTGTTGCAAGTTTGAATGTGCCAGGTGCAGATGTTAGGGGTAAATGTCAAGTTATGAGCAAATTTCCTCTGTAAGTTGCCAAACCACGCACAGAAATGATGCCTTTCAATGTAAATTTCCCTCGCACAACTGCATAGATGGCTTATTGCTGAATCAATAGAGTGTGGCTCCTGTTCAGTTACCCTCCATCTAGTAAAATAATTGATTAGCCCATTTTCCATTAAATAACACAGTGGCATGCTTTAAGAGAGCAGTGCAGTCTGAAGTTGACATTTTATTAAAATATATGTTACTAACTGGACAATTGCCCAAACTGGGGCTGTGTTAGTCCATGATAGATTATTACTGGCATCATTTAAAGGAGTCCTACACAAGGAAAGACCAATAAAAAATAGTTTTTTGTGTGACATTTTTTCAAAAGGTCACTAAAGAAACCTCACTATATGCGTGCCTGGCCAAACTGAACTCAATTTAACTTCCTTATTGAAGTGAAAAAGTCAAGTAAATGCATTTGCATTTCAGTCATGTACATTCAAAATAATATCCTTGACGATTTTGCAGATAATTATTTGATAGAGCTGTGGTTAATGGCTTGTCCTACACCATATGTGCAGTGTAACTACATAATACAGACTACACAAGTAAAGTTAAAATAAGTTATCTTTACAAAATTAAAGATGCATGTCTGTTGATCATGCAAAAATTTGAGTTTTTTTAAATAAAAACCTCAAGGTGTAAAAATTGCATCATTGTCATGGATATGGATGCACACAAGAGCCATGTATGCACATGTTATTCTCTATGCAATGATAAAGAAGACGACTATAGATAATCTAAATTTCTCTCCAGTTAGAGTTCATAAGAGTTGGCTTTAAGGAGAGAGGCAGCTGTTAGCTGGCACTGCCACAGTAGGAGTCTGCACTATTGGCAGGCCCCCTCTCAGGCTGATCTTTCCACTGAAGGTTAATCACTCCACTCAGAGCCTTTATGTTTCTGTAAAAATGAAAAGATGTCAACAGATTAGTCATTTTTAAATGATGCTAATCTACTAGAAGCATCTCAATTTTGCCAGGCAAATGTGTGGACTGTAATCAGGACTTTTGGAGTCTTGAAATACATTTTTGGTTCCACTTTAATGTGTTACTGAAGGAGATATATCAGTGAATTGTGCTGGATTTTCAAACTTGCAATTAACCAATTAAAAGGATTTTACTGAAATGTTTAGTTTTTGATTGCAAGCATCATCAAACCAAAGGTTTTTACTGCATTTTTGTCTGTCTCCTTGCTATAATTTTGTGCTTGTGTCTAGACAGCAAATATTTGTGTTTATGTGTACATTTTGATTTTATCCACACTTCAGTTGGATATAAAATGATATTTAGTAGGATAATATTGGAAAAATAATACTGTCATAATACCTTGTTTATATATTTCTACAAACACCGCATACCATTTCAAGTCAAACTTGAACTGTGAAATCTAATATATGTTTGGTGATGACGCAGACGTGAGATCAGCAGAAGTTACTGTCTGTGGTCTGAAATTTTGAGAGCATCTTTGGTAAACATGACATGTTTCTTGTTCATGCAGAATTAGTTTCATTAAAGGTTTAACACAGTTGGATATCCTCACAGTAGAGAAAGGCAGATGATATTTTTTGTGGCATAATGCATAAGGTTGTTTTTGCCTACTTGTACACAGTGAGATTGGTTATCCTTAGATTAATATATCTATTTAATTACTTAATGACTGCAATCTTTAGGAAACAAAAACAGTGTGAATCTAATGCATAAATTATAAGTATGTAAGACATTTATGTATTTCTTGCATTTAATGTTAATGAGGTTAATTATTGATGCACTTAAGGATGTGAGTATTTCTTAAGCTGTGACACAGGTCATGCTAGATTCATTTTAAATGCCATTATGCAAATGAGTACTGTGTGAAGCATCAGACTTTGCAGTCATAAGCCTAAACCATCACCTACTATCAAGCAGGCAGCCACATTTATCACTTATTAATTTTAGTCCTGCATGAAACCAACTGAAGTAGCCATTGTGAAACTCTACTATGACACTAACACAGAACATGTTCATCAGGCCATATGGCGCTTTCACCTGACTGGATAAGTAGGGGTGGGAATCAAGAATCAGTTCTCATTTAAGACCTTTTCTATTTACTGGAACTCGTGGTCTTTTTTTATATATATTTATGCACATTCGACCAAACTGGATAAGAGCAAAATCCTTTATTTGTAAAATAAATTTTAAGAAGGTCCGATAAGTTAAATCTATAATGGGATTTTGATTTTATAAAATCCTTTTTTGGTCTTTTTCTGAGAAACTAAATTACTTAAACTGAGTGCTGAAAGATGTGTGTCCTCAAAGTCGTTTATCAGGAGACATGGCACCTCCACAGGGATGAAGGCTGGGGATTTCCTATGTTACATCAAAACTGAAGGAGCAATTGTATAGACCACAGAACACTTTATACTAACAGTAACAGTCTAATGGAATGAATGAGTGTGTTCTTCATTTTATTAATAAGATGGTGAATAGTTTTTAATTTACAGAAACTTAAACATCTGTGCAGTGTATAATTTGCAAGTTTATACAAATTATTATGTCTATAATCTATAACATATATCTATAATAAATGTGAAAATTATGTGACAAGTTACAAAATTATTTTGGGGCTGATAATGTGTTGACGTTGTTACTTTGTCCAGTTGCCATAAGATAAATGAAACAAGTCTTCTTTGTGACTCTCCTTCTCCAAAATGGGGGTGCAAGATGTTCTTTATGGGCTTGTTTAGTTTTAGCTTTTTTCAGTAGATTACCATATATTTAATAATGACCACATAACACCAGAGGAAATGATACACAAACAGATGAATGATACCTAGGGGCTCATTACAGCATACACTGGGATGCATCTTTGTAATTAAAGGTTGCAGATGTTTTCCCACCCTTCATGAAGTGCAGTTTTGCTGCCTTATACACTATGAATTAAGTTCTTGTCCCACTTTCATGTTTTCCATCCTAATCCCTAGGTTGGGCATGTCTGAACATGTTGAAAGTACTATGTGGCTGTTTTAATGATATCTTAGTAGTGAAACAAATGGCAAACAGGCAAAGAAACTGTTCAGTCAGCTTTGTGTCCACCAAAAAAAAATTTAAATAGCAAAAAAAAACACCATAGTGTTCTGTCACTTAATTGTGTGGACAGAGTCGTCAACATTCATCTCATACATAACAGCATCTGCAATATAAATGTTACGGAAGTTAACTTTGCAATTTAGAATCAGAAAATAGCTCTCTGAATGTGTTCCTGCATTATCATCTTTAGGAACTGACTAAACAAATTAGGAGAAACTGTTGATGTGATTATTCTGGAATAAAGTATTTACATTTTCCAGCCTTCATTAGCACCCATAAAAATCTCCAACCAGCTACACTGAAGGAGCACATGAACAGAAATAACCAATGGCCAAAAATGTGCCAAGACACGTCTCTCTTCCTTGAGCAAATGCCCTTAGTCAAATATAGTCACACATTGCAGTCTTTTTGAATCTTCAGTGTAAATATAACATTGTATCAACAAGCTGAATACACAGAAAGTTCAAAGCCGTGTTGAGCAGTTTCACAAGGTCACATATAATTCTGTAGTTAAGAAGTGATTTGTCTACAACCGCAGTTTCAGTCTGGGCTCGTAGTGAGCAGCAGCAACCAGGAAATCAGTGATAGTCTGGTGAGAATGAGTTGAACACAGGTTGCATTTGTGTTTGTCCTGTGTGCACCGTCTTCAGTGAGGAGAAAAACTGAGCTGAGCTAATCTAAACACCGGTGCGCACTGGATTATAGCAGCCTATGAATGATTATTTGCACAATAAAAATTGCTACAGCTCACCATTGGTCTTTGCTGCAAACCTGTTTTATAGCTGTGTTGTTCTGTTCCTGGTTTTATGTAATAGCAACAGTGCAGAGTTGCCCTTGAGAGCAAACTAGCTGTCTTTGATGCTGAGATCTGTGCAGGCAATACTGAGCATGAGTCATCCGGAAGCCCACACACAAATACTTTTCAGAAGCAGCCTTTTCCATGCTCAGGAATTACAGCATTGTCATGAAAACATTAGAGGTTTTTATTTTTTATTGAGAGCATAAAAAGTTGTTTTTCAATAAAAACTATATTTTGCCGGTGAAAAACCAGTGGAACTGGTAATTGCCTTATTTACAGTCAACATTTTGTTTGCCGTTTCAGTGGACTAACTTGCTGAAGATGAGTAATGGAATAGGAAGTCCCCAAAGAGGCCTGCAGTTGATAAACATCATATGTCTCGAGTCTTAGTGATCGCTGAATCATAAATGAAACCCCCTTTCTGTTTTATTATCACAGTTTAATATTTGAATGATTCTTGCCATGGCAGAAGAGGGCGAAAGCTAGTGCAGAAAATATTTTGCTGAGCACCTGATGAAATCAGATGAGTGTCCGTCTTTTTAAGCTACTGTGTCCTGTCCTTGCGAACAGACGTAGTTTTATATAATTGTTTACATAATATTCTTTGCTGACATTGTCTGCCAGGCTGTAGCTGTGGGTGGTGGAGAGTCTTAGATGCCTTCACGATCACAAACTACGACTTCAGGTTCATGTTGACGCTCAAACTGGTTACTGTGTTTTCTGTGGCCACTGTGACTTGATGACTATCTCTTGAGCCCTGCAGTGCTGTTACAGTAAACCAGCCCTGTCCTCATTTAGCGTCATCATCTACTAGTAAACTGTGATTTAAAGCATTTATGACTCATGAGCTTCAAAACGAGTTCAACTTGCTATCATAGAATTATATTTAGAAACTACTCAGCTATTAAAATGCGCTACAGAAATTGTAGTGATTACTGGTGACCTCATATGTGATCCTGGTAATTCATTTTGACTTCTTGACATTTTGGAAATATTTTTAAGACTTGAGATAAGCAGATGGAGCTTTTTCTCGATTCTTAAAATTAAATGTCCAGCCAAAGGGCACTGAAGCGGCCGTAGCATGCCTTATGTTGTCTGTGCAGCACTTGACTAACCCCCAGCTGAACTCTGCTGAGCTGTGTAGCTCTTTTTTAGTTTTTGTGCACCATTTTTCACATAGTAATAATAGTGGAAGTTAAAGGACAAAATGTGCCTTAATCACGGCACTAATTTTTGGTGCAGTTCAATTCCAGTTTCTGGTCAATTTTTCTGTACTGTGCTGTGTCTGTCACCATTTTAAGTAGCTGAATTGTCTTCAGTGTGAAACTGCTCTAAGTTGACATTTCCAAGGTCAGCTATACCAGTGTTTTCATATGGCTCTGCTACAATATTTCATTATCAGCCTGACTGTGGTAGTATCAGATCCTTACAAGTGGAGTTGTATTTTTAATCTTCTTTAAATATCATAGTTTGTGGCTATGTTTTTAAGCTTGTAAGAGTCACTGAGATATTTTTACATGTTCAGCTTTTTGTTAAAGAAGCACGCCATCAAAACTTAGTCTACATCTTGTTGTTATTTAAAAACCAACATTTTTTGAAGGATTTTATTGGATTAGCATGGGGACAGCTCTTAAGAACCGCACCACCATGTTCCATGTGCTGCTCAGTGTGGAAAGTTGACGTCTTTTCTCTTTGTCATATGTTGTATTGTGTTTGTCACAGGTCATCCACCTTCTCCTTCCTGTGACAAATGTTGAGAGCGGAGATCCTCCTGTTCAACAACTGTTAGAGGTGACAGGGTGAGGACTGGGAGGAGTGTCCGTTTGCTGTACAGGGTCTTGTCTCATGAGAGTGATTGTGCCATCTGGGCACTGCCAGTGACCAGGGCTGTGGCTGTGGAGGGCCCGGCCCAGGAGGCCTTTCTGTACATCACTCCTGGCTCCCGCTGACCTGTGCTGCTCACACCATGGATCAACAGAGAGATAAATATGGTGAGCGGCCCACAAGGGCCGCTAAAGTTTCCCAAGGCAGCCGCAGCGGACACTCGTCCAGACCATCAGGCTCGTCCAGCTCCTCTGGGGTTCTTATGGTGGGACCTAATTTTCGTGTGGGCAAGAAGATCGGCTGTGGAAACTTTGGTGAATTGAAGCTCGGTAAGTTAAGTGTAAATCTTGCGTAATGGTTGAAGACACATCAGAATAGGGGATTTTGAAATTATTTCCAGTTTCTAATGGTCTAATGGTTTCTTATATGTTGTCTATTCCATTTAAATATCAATTCCATTTAAATATCACAATAATTTCTCAGTGAAATATGATGCAATACTGTAATTTACAACTTGCAAAATGACTATAAAACAAACCAGTCTGAAAATCACCTAATGTGTGCTTCTTCTGTCTT
>JAPZDZ010000001.1:25272619-25283341 GCA_029783805.1 Acanthurus tennentii | reverse complement strand
ATGTGAGCATAATGACAGTTGGCAGTGGCTTCAGGAAGATGTCTATTAAACTACAGGAAACTTTTTGAACTTAATTTCTTCTCTGTTTCACCGGGCTTTTTCTGTCCAGTTGCAGGAGTGCACATCTGTCATATATTCACTGTACAATGAGGTTTGGCCTGAACCACTGACTGGTCTATTATAGGGCTCACACATTCACACACACACAGTTAGAAAAATACATTTACTTTCACACCTACAGTCAATTTAGAGTCACGAATTCACCTATCCTGCATTTCTTTGGACTGTGGGAGGAAACCCACACAGTCACAAGGAGAACATACAAACTTCACACAGAAGAACAGCATACAGTAATCCCAAGGTAATTATTTCTGTGAAACAATGTTTTTTTTCCCATTATTTAAGATTTTACTGACAAATATGCGTAGAAGAAATGATGTATTCAATCTTTCTGTAACTTTTCATTTTTGTGACTTTCTACAACCAGTCTTTGTCACAGTGGTGATACATTATAAATGACAGTAGCACTGCAACCAGATGGTGAAAATAAAACATCAGGACAAGATTCATCAGAGTCCAGAGAAAGATCTGGTCCCTGACTGCAGGATTGAAAGTAGTTTGCAGGGAGATTTGGGCGAGTGCCTTTCAGTCCTATTCAATCATCATACATTCATCATTCATCTTTTCCTTTTTGTTGTTAAGGACTGCAGCCAGCACCTCCATTAGATTACAGAATGCATAGGAAAATGTATTCTTAAGGCCTTTTATGTAGCACAGGCTTTTCATTTCTATGGCTTACGGAAAATATACATCTGTGAAAGTCTACATAAAACTCTGAAAGTTTTGATTGATGTAAATATATGCTATTTTTCATCTGGCACAAACTATTTGCTCCTTCTGTGATATATCTTAATCAAATATTTGTAATATGCTCAATAATACAACTGATTTAGCATACTAAGTAATTAAAGAAGCTAATTCGTCATTCACATATCAGGGACTGCGGCGTTGCATGATCCCTGCAAAATGTTCCCCAAACAGAGGCAAGTCCGCCCTCTTTCTTTTTTTATTTTTTACCCAGAGCTCTTAACTCAGTGATGCATACTGTCAGTGTGGATGTTTTGGTAAAACTGCAGTGTTTGTTTGTCTTTGCTGCATGCACTTCACTTGCTTGCAACACTGTGGAAAGGTCTCCCGGACTGAGTCAGTGCTGCACCCAAACAATACTCTTGGTATGTTTTCAGAAAATTGGATGAGAGAAGTCAAAAGTGGTACCTACAAAATTGTTATCTTCCATCGAAGTTTGAGTTCCTCTGTGCAAGTTGAGCCTCCTTTGCAGTACAGGACACAAACACATTCACACACATTTTGCGAGGACTGTTGCTGCTGGGGGTAATGACCGTTTTGCAATCCCTACTTTTCCTTGGCTAGTAAAAAAAAGCTTAAAATCCTTGTTTGGAATTGAACAGCCGTTTATCCACTTATTTACAGCACGTCTCCGATCTGACACATTTTTAGGCCTCCCACAGGCACCGGGGGTTTCAAGGCACTCATTCCTATGGTACAATTAGCAACCCACAGAACTGCATAATGGTGTCCAGAAACACAGGATGGAGCACAGCATGACTCCTACATGCCCATATGCTGGCTGACAGCATTTATGCCACCTTTTATGCTGCAGTGTATTTCCCATTACCCAGCTGGCAAGTCAGATGTCTTCAGCAACATATTCTAATGAATATGCTTATGCACAACATCAGGATTAGTATCATTATTTTGCTTTCAGATTATCAGTCTCTGCTTAAATTATGTGAGGAGGATGATAAGTTTATGATGGCAGTGTGGTCCCTTCACTTAACTTAATTGTGTCAAGTAATTTCCTAAGACTGTCTCCGTCATGGTACACAAAACAGGAATGAAATGAGCACAAAACCATTATATTGTGAAATTGCAATGTGTGTGCAGAGGAAAGAAGTATTTGTTAAACTTTTGCATGGGTAGATACGGGCCTCCAAACTGCAAACAACTCATCTAACTTAACTGCAACTTAGTTACAACCATTTTTGGAGATAGTCCATCTAAATTTAGAACCTGAACCACCAGTTAGACTTGCATATATGGCCAAATTTAATCATAACAAAAAGCATCATCATATATCATGTGGAACACCAGGAGAAGTGTTTATACTGGCAATGTTTTGCAATGGCAGGCCACCACAGCAATAAAGCAAACAAGCAAAAGAAAACGCAAGATTCTGTGATCAATCACCTGATCAACTTCCTGAATACACCACATACACGGAATTGACCTGATTCGCCCCAAAGAGAGGAGTGACACACCCGGTTGTGGGTTGGTGGAGGTGACGCATAGTGTATAGAAATTCTATTGGAACAACCCTACTTGCAATAAGGTGAAGTGGTTCAAATAAGCACTGCTTCCCTTCGATAGGCTTCCAGTGTTTACCGATCATAATAAACTGGGTTATTAAGAAGAGAGGCGTTGTTGACAGAAGTTGAACTAGCTTGTTTCAGACAGAGAGTGAACTGAGAGCTGCATGAAGGGCCAGGCTAAGACAAATAAGGAACTTTCTGAGTTGTGAATCATGCACAAACATAAGACAAAGGTACTGTACATACACTAATACTATCCTTCACAGTTTTTTTTTTTTTTTAAGTGTAACAGTCAAGAGACACTCAGCATGAAAGGACTGGCTCTCAGATTGGGGACATGAAAAGAAGGATGCCTACTTTTTTTTTAACTTCTGTGCAATTATAATATTTCCACGGACTGAGCACAGCTTAAGCATTTTGATTAAGCAAGGTCTGTTTGATTGAAGCGTCAGTATTTCTTTGAAGTTTCTTAAGGTTTTTTTTTTTTTTTTAATAGGAATCCGACCAGCAGTAAGCAGGGGAAAACTTTGAATCATGCTCCCCAGATGGCAATTAGCAGTTTGACCTGATTTCCTGTTCTTTGAGAACTTAAGTTTAGTATGTGGTCTGGAAGACAAAATAGAATACCAGTTTTTATCAAGAAAAAATAATTTTGAATTTTTAAAATAAAGTATGAGCTTTATGTGCATAAAAGATGAAAACGGAATTTTATAGTGTGAGTGCAGGATGGTGATGCTTTACAGACCCCCTTTGTATGTTTTTTTATGTCATGTCATTAAAAGAAAGCTGCAGGAATAAAGAAAAAGTTAAAACACTTCATGTCCTGCTTTCTCAAATTATAATTTTAGGCGTTGAGCTCACACACTTCCCTAGATATTTGATAGTACAAGGAGCTTTAATATCCAGATTGCCAGAATTACAAACAGCAGTATGAAGGAACACAAGGATCAGAGCACCAGGCCTACCATTATTACTGTTGCATTATACAGACCACACAACACTAAACTGCATGAGTGACAAGAAGTAAAAGAAGAGCCAAGGTGACAGATGGAAGGGATTTTGGAGCAATTAGAGTGAGTAGAGCAGAGAGGATATGATTCAGTTGGGAGGATGTGATATGAGGCAGTGAAAAGATTAGTTTTCAGCCTGCAGTAGAGGAGTGACACACTTCTGTTTGCAGGCACTGCGTCGCATTTTACTTCAGGGTTAATGTTTATCGAGGAGCCTTTTCTGCTCTCTGTCCCCAGTAACCTTGCGGTGCCCCTCCTCCTCTCTGACCAGTTTGAGGCCTCTCATGATTCGCCTTGAACCAAACATAGAAATATCATTAGTCAAGGAAGACAGGAATAATAAACACTTTTTCCACACCAACTCCCTTACAATTCCTACTCGTGTCAACCACAAATTAAAGGCATGGTCTGCTTCTTGTTATCTTCCAACTAGTATTTGCTTTTTTCTAACTGTTTGCTTTTCATTATCTAAGCTATAATATTGTGTTTTTATAAATTTAATGCAAATGCATAGTTAAACAATAAAGATTGCTGTACAACCGGGTTCATTGAGTAGGGATTTTTGTCCCTTTTTGAGTCTAATTTCTCTGTTTTTGTGTTTCAGCTGAAGGTGTGCCACAAGTGTTTTACTTCGGGCCATGTGGGAAGTACAACGCCATGGTTCTGGAGTTGCTGGGCCCGAGTCTCGAGGACCTCTTTGACCTTTGTGACAGAACCTTTTCGCTAAAGACCGTCTTAATGATCGCAATTCAGCTGGTAAGTTCAGTGATACATTAAAGAAGTTGTTTTAAAATAGCCTAGACTTACTTAAGAAAAAAGAAAAGAAAAAAAAAAACAGGCAGCAGACCAAACAACCAAGCAGATTATTGTGAATTTATAAGAAAAGAACAGTGAAAACGGAGGTGGGACAGTCTGTCAGGAATATAAAGACAGTCATCAGTGCAGCCTCTATTCAACAGAAATGTCCGTCTCAGTTACAAATCATTTCTTTCTAATCAGCTCCTCTCGGGTGTAATCATGATGCGAAGGTGCTTTTTTGAAACTCAGCATTTCCTGCAGATGTTTTACAATAAAAGTCTTGCAGAATTTGAAGGGATTTTACCCTTTGAATTACAGGAAGAGTTTTAATGTGAAACAGATGGTGAACCTTTGACAAAAAAAAAAAGACATTAACACACAGTCGACTGTCTTTTGTTTTTGCTGTAGCACACATGAGTTTGTTCAGAGGACAACGCAGCTTTACTCAGCTTAAAAGCCCTGAAACAGACTGGTAAATAAAATTAGATTGAAGAATGTTTTCTCAAGCTGTTTTTAAGGTCAGAAATGAACTTTTCAACCCTATGCCCCCAGGATGGAGAACGTGTTGTGTTCCCTTAAATAGCAAACAGCAGAAGCAGCAAATTAGCATAGCAAAGGCATGCCACAGATTATAATAAGAACTGAATGCAAAATTGGAATTTCACGTGTGTCTCCAATTAAGGTCTGGAATTGTTTCTTTTTTTTGCAAGGTGAATTTACACTTTTTGGCACTTATTACATTGAAATAGTAGCCTGTATAGCTGTTTTACAGTGTTTTGGTGCACTCAGACCCACATTTTATACATTATTGAATGCACACAAACTCCTGCCTACAGACTGTGGGCCAGAAGAGCTGGGCACCAGTGCAGAGTCTCTGATTGTCCAGTTTCCAAATTAAAAGTCTGTCAGTGTATACATACTCTTGGGCAAGTCACACTGGCTGGAGGCTGTCAAAAAGAGCAAAGCCATCACTGAATCTCATTAAGTTTGAGTGGCTCAAAGGGTGGTTTCACTTAGTCTTTTAGGCGCCTGAGACGTCTCAAATTTTCTAACATTTCATTTTGTCAGCACAAAATGTGCAGTGCACTTGTAATGCAGATCGCCCCTGCAAATTTGTAGGGGAAACCTAAAAAGCAGCACAACATAAGCTTGGTGTTGCAGAACAGAGATTTGCAAAAGCTTGTATCTCAGCCAGTCTGTCCCCTGTACTCGTAAGGTGGCTCTCCCTTCTCATGTTTTGACACAAATTAGTGATCCTGCAAAAAGTGTAGTGTAGTGAGTGTGAGGTCAATGTCCCCAGTTGTAGGGTTTCTGTGGTACATTTGTAGTCTCCAAACTAAAATGACTCAGGTGATGTCACGAGGCAGCCTGTAGTTAGTAACCTGATCTCTTAGTGTAAAATGGGTTGAGTGCTCCTTTAGTGTGTAATAATGCTGAAATCAATCACTCAGGAAGTACTGCGTTACAATGCTCATGAGAAGACTGACATATTGAAGAAGCAAACTGTCACTTTTGACAGTTTGACAGTAATTTTGTCATCTCGATTCCCATTCTGCTGACTTTGTAGTCTGGTTTGTGATTAGAGCAGACTTTTTTTTTTTTTTTTCTCCTGACTCGGCTGTTTTCTCTCTCACCAGATTTCTCGGATGGAATATGTGCACTCAAAAAATCTCATCTATAGAGATGTAAAACCTGAAAACTTTCTCATCGGGCGGCAAGGAAATAAAAAGGAACACATCATCCACATCATTGACTTTGGCTTGGCCAAAGAATACATCGACCCCGAGACCAAAAAACACATTCCATACCGGGAGCATAAGAGCCTGACTGGCACTGCTCGATATATGTCCATCAATACACATTTAGGCAAAGGTAAGGCTCATCCCATAGCTTTGTTTTGTTATTGCAGTCCTCAGACTTGTTTATATGGCAGCTGGTTTGATGCTTCCTCAGTGAAATGTAATCCAATGTGTTGCTACAGAGCAAAGCCGGCGAGATGACCTGGAGGCTTTAGGCCACATGTTCATGTATTTCCTCCGTGGGAGTCTACCATGGCAAGGACTAAAGGTAAGCCGAGTACATTGAAGTGTAGCGAAATCTGTTGGAAAAATCATTTTTAACCTTTGTAGAATATTATTTATCAGTTTAAAAAAAGAAAATGAAACCTTGGAATTGTGATCTGATAATTAAACAGTCAAATCAGAATTTTTTTAAAACACTTTTTGGATGAGTTAAAAGTTAGTTTAAGTCCACAAAAAGGTGCCAAGTGGCCTGCTGTCCATTTTCTGATTCACAATTAACATAAAGTTGAGAATAACTTAGATCACATAAGAGTGAGTTTCACATTAATATATCAAAGGGTGGTTATTTTATTTTATTTTTTTATGAACCATTCCAGCACTTGAGTTATTCTATGAAAGAAGAAGGTTATAGTTTTGTTTAGTGTTGTATAAACTCTTAAAAAAGGAATGTATAGCCGAATCCTTGTACCAAATTAATATTGAAGTTTATTGGTCCATTAATGAAAATAAAGCATTTCAAAGAAATATGAGTTGTGGGCCTTTTTAATTTGAAGTCATTTTTCTAATGTATGTTTATTTACTGGCCCTTTGCCTTTTTGTCTGCAAAAGTGGCCAAAAGTGAATAAAGCAATCAGAGTTTCCCTGCTGTGCAGTCAAGACTTCACATTTTCTATTGAACAGTCTCCATTCAGAAATAAGAACAAATTAAAAGCCTATTCTTGCCACTCTGATTGGGACTCATTAGAAATCAGAATTGTTCATGTTTTTTCTTTTTTCGATTCTTCTGCAGGCTGACACATTGAAAGAACGATACCAGAAGATCGGAGACACAAAACGAAACACTCCAATCGAGGTCCTGTGTGAGAACTTCCCAGGTACATTAATAGTGGCTGCAATATTCTTATTGATCAGGCTGTTAGGCTTTAAAACAGATGGTACAAGTGATTTGACTGGTTATTTTCCAAATAAAATGTTTCAAAATGTCACCCTAGAAAGTAACTAAAATTCACACGTCCATACTAAATGTTGACTTTTTTTTTTTTATTATTCAGAGGAGATGGCCACCTACCTGCGATATGTGAGACGGTTGGACTTTTTCGAAAAGCCAGACTATGAATACCTGAGGACTCTGTTCACTGAACTGTTTGAGCGGAAGGGATACACCTTTGACTACACTTACGACTGGGTTGGCAGGCAGATAGTAAGTATCGCCCAAAAACTGTTTAACAGGTGCAATTTTTAAACCAGTCCGTCGATATCAACAAGCTGCTCGACTGCTCAGCTTTATCTGATTATTATTCCCCTCAGCCCACACCAGTAGGGTCTGTCCACATAGACTCTGGAGCATCTGCTGTCACAAGAGAGAGCCATCCGCACAGAGACCGGCCATCACAGCACCCACCAATCAGAAATCAGGTATGCCAGGTTTTGTTATTGGTGGTCGGCAAATGTGTGTTAGTTTTGTCTGACCTTTTTACAGCTGAGAAAGAAGGAAGACAGTGCATTACAACCCGATGAGGTACGCACATAAGACTTGCAGAGACGTCCACAAAGAGTTAGTCTCCTCAGACGTGTAAATGAGGTAAACCATGTTGAACAACTCAGATTAATTAGTTATTATCACCAAACACAGCTAATATGAATGTGGAGTTTCAGTGGCTTTAAACTTAATCTCTATAATTTCTTTATTCTTGTTATGCAGTTAAATTTTTGTGGGTGGACTGTTAAGAATTATTTTAGACCAAAACTTGAAATGAATTCTGCTGATTGACAGCACAACACAAAGATGAAGATGGCTGAGATAATGCTCCGTAACCATTCACATACTGTAGTTCTAGACGGAGATGACTCAGACGACAAAATGTCAAATAGAAAGTTGTGTGATGTCTTGATCAGACGGGAGACAGAAAATTTGCTCAAGTTGTCTGTTGCAGGTGTGTTTTATTAATAAAAGTTTTGGTCAACATTTCCAGGGAACTTCATTTCACCCTTGCAGATGTGTTTGTGGTTTGAGAGCTGTGGTTAAAATTCTTGCAATGTTTTCTTCCTACAAGGTTTGATGAATTTGAAAAATAAAAAGATTCAGCCCTCTAAGGATTTTAATAACCTTTTTTTAGCTTACTGATCAATGTGTACTTGAGTACTATTGTTAATTGCTGGTAAGACGACAACTCATCAAAAAATGGCTTGTTTTAGAAAAAAAAATGTTATTCAAGTGTAATAAGAGGTCAAAGTTTTGAAGTCTGAGCTTACCTTCATTTGGCTTCAGGCTCATTAGTTTCTAGTTCAGTTCTTTGGCTGAAGCCTTGCTTTGATTTTGATTCACTCTTTTATTTTTTATTTTTTTTTACTTTTTTTTCTTCTCCATTTCTCATGCTGCTTTGCATGATACCTGGCCGATCACACCCAATTACCCATCTTTCCTAACACAATTATTCCATCACTCCCCCACCCCCCCACCCCCTGCCATCGCCACCCCCCCCCCAATCCCTCTCCATCAACGACGCCCCCGACTCCTGAGCAGACAGCGGTCTCAGATCGACGAGGAGCATGGGAGGTGCAGCCCTCACGCCAAGCAAACTCCTCCTATCTGACCTCCCACCTGGCAGCGGACAGGCACGGGGGCTCAGTGCAGGTATTCACCCCTCACCTGATCAGCCAACAGCCCCCACCAAATCTCTGTGGTGTGGTCAGATCTGTCTCATGGGATGCAACCAGAAAATTACTTGATGTTTCAACAAAAGACTAAACATACCCAGGTGCACTTTAAAACGTAAAATACCCAATGATCAAGTCAGAGTATTTTGGAAAAAGTTTTTAATGAAAATTGGGTATTTAGAAATGATGTTCAGCATTCCTTTCACTTAACTTTGGTAGCCGTATTAATTCAAGGCTATTTTTACACTTAACTTTAGATAGATATGCAGATATGAGCGGTGATCGTTAAGATCCTGCCTCGAGGTAGAAGGTGATGAGTTATACAGCTCTTGTTTCATGTGCGTGCAGTTCTTGTCTTTCAGTGATTATGCAGAAAGTTTAAAGTCATTATCATTGAAAATTGCAATTCAGCATCGTATAAGAGAGTGGACGATATCTCTCTCTGCCACGTTTGACTTCAGCTGCCAACTTCTTTACCATTCTGTGAGAAGGGGCCACCTTCCTCTAGTGATGCCTCAGTGTTGCCAGCTTAAGATTGTAATCACTCAAATCACAATCAAATCGATCGCTAATCACTCAATGAGTTGAACTGCAGCTGCATGTAATGAGAGATATAAAACTGATCTCCTTATACCTTGGGCCAAGAGCTTATGAGTCACCTCACATAATTTTCAGCCCATTAAGAAGAAATTAAAGTTCCCTGTCTGCCCTGCCCTGCCCTGTATAAACATTTTTCTAATTTAACTTGAGAAAAAGTCCCAATTGATTAGAAATTAGTGGTATTAATCTAATGGTACTGGTATTTCTAATTACTGTAATTTCTAGTCTACAATTAATGCACAGAAGCAGATAGCAGACATTCATCTTGGATCTTAGCCTTTGTGTGAGACAGATCTACAACCATTTACCTCCCCCACCTCTTTACCCTGGCTGGGAAATGTTATTTTTCTGCACCACCATATGCATGTCATCTGGTGCCACCCACCTCAGATGGTGAAAAATGTGGTTTTAGCTTTATAAACAACAGCCCCGGTTGTGGCATTTTGATCTTAGGTCCGAGAACTCTTCACAGCGCTTGGACATTCCTTGCAAGATCAAGAAGCCTCTTGCATGGCACGGTGACCTGGCTTAGTCGGCTAAGTGCATGCTCTTAAGTCGTAAAGGGTCATTATGCTTAAAGGAACATCCTGGTGTAATTTTGACAGCTTGCCATTACCCAAGATTGTCCTGGCGAAGCTTTGTTTGCATTACTGAAGTAGACCTCTGGTTGTTCTATTTGCCGTTTACTGCCATTCATTTTGAAAAGGTGTGGGTGTTTGAAAGTTGCCAGGCACACAGCAGGAATTTCACCCATAAAATGACAGTTAGGTCTTTTCTTTACATATGACTGTCCATGTATAATGTAAACAAAACTTTTTCCTGGTTGTTTTCAATTGGCTAACATATGTTTCTCAAGCTCTAATTAGATTCTAGCAATACTAGTACTGCTTAGCAGTTATGTTACAAAATGCCATTGACTTTGTTTTAGAAGATTATTTAAAGAAGGTTAAAACAGTTGAACTTATGCAAAATGTTCTTCGATATTCAATATTCGTCATATTGGCTCCCTGAAGATAAAAAAATAACATCCAGTCAATGAAACCTTCCTTTACTACACCTTTAGAGTTTGTGCAATGTGATTTAGGCTGATAGAGGTGGAACCTGCAGCAACTCTCCTTTTACTTAAACGCCACAGATCTCTGCTTTTGGTGAAGGTGTAACTGTCTGCTACTGTTACTGGCAAGGATGAGAGCAGAATTTAAGAAGAAACCTAACTGCCTCTCAGTCTGGTTTCCTGTTTAAGAG
>JAPZDZ010000001.1:25165476-25176140 GCA_029783805.1 Acanthurus tennentii | reverse complement strand
CTTTCTCTTAATCTCATTTCAGATCTTTGGAGCTGATGATGTGGTGTGCACGAGGGTCTACTCACGAGCATAGCTGAAATCTGTTTCAGTGTTGCAATAAAAAAAAACCAACATCTCAAGTAATCTGTTTTGACACACAATGTTTTTCATATTAACAAAACTCACTTATACTGGTATGAATATTACAGCTTTTTTTCCTCTGTGTATATAATTTTTCTAGCAATCAAAATTAAAAAATCAAAAGCACCTTTTCTTTTTGTTATTTTTTTTTATCTTTGCTCTAAATATTTGGAACAGTATAGACAAAGTTGGTGGACAAACAGAAAAATTACTTTCTTTTAAAAAACAAACAAGACGGCAGAAATGAAGAAAGAAGTGGTCAACTTAGCTTCTATTTAAAGGATAGTTTAATGCCAAACACCATACTAACACTTATGTACAACATCATAAAAGTCAACAGGAGAGAAACATTAAACGAGGTACAAACCATGTCTTTATGTACAATCAGCTCTGCGGGACCTTCTGTGGTTATTCTCATAAGAAACACAGAAAAATGGAAAAATAAAAACCGTATCAAACTGTTCTGAGATTGTCTGTAGCTGGTTAAGTTACCGATCGTCTTCTAAAATGGAGATCAGCAAAATGTTTATGGATGAAATTTTGTCAGTCAGTTTCTATCATGCTCATATTATGATCCATATACTGAAAATAATGAGAATCTGGCTGTTTTTCCTGGAGTTAATATTTAAAAAAGTATGTTGCTCACAATGTTGTTTTCCATTGTGAAACACACTTTACAGCCTTTAGTGTGACGGATACTTTCCCAGCATATCTACAGAGGCCAATTTTAAATAAACTGCTGAGGGGAAAAGCAATAAAAAAAAAAATCCTTAGTTTAGTTTACATCCCTCTCTTAAGGGAATTCAACATTCACATTTGTATTTCAGCAACAAATACAAACTAATAGCTTTGATAAACTGTGACTGAAGGAATTATTGCTTGCTTGTTTTCTTAATTCTTACACTGTACATGAGTCACATGGCTGACATTCACGTATAGACCTACTATACATCAGCCAGTGTTTGTTGTCAACACTGGGCATATAAAAGAAAAAAATCATGTATAGTTTTTAAAGGCGATACATTGTGAGATCATTGAACCTGCCACACAGATTCTAACCATTTGGTAGAGTTTAAATAAAAGAGAAAATTTGATAGTACTGTTAAGACTCCAGTACCTTGAAAAACAGGACACACACTGTACTTCTGTACTTTCAAAAAGGAGAAACTGCTGCTCAGCTACATTCAATCATCTTAAAAACCACGAGTGACAATGATGTCAATGACTGAAGGTAGAAATGCACCGAAAGGGATTGTAACACGTGTAAAACGGGCAGTTTTTCTACTGAAGAAAGACTTCAGGGACAATACGAACAACAGACCACAAAGGAAAAAGATCTCTAGTTAACATCCTTTGGTAAAAAACATTTAAAATTTTGCATTTTCTTAATAAATTTCTCTGCAACCTTCAGCTAAAGATTGATACTATGTGTCTGTTAATGTTGCTACACATCAGTAACATCTGATAAAAAAAAAAATCATATAAACAACATATTTACACAAAGTGTTTGGGCGGTCATAAATTATTGTACTTGATACACACTGCTGGCATTGTATTGATGCCATGCATCTACCCAGCAGTTGCCAGAGATTTTATATATATATATTTATGTTTTATGTATATATATATATATATATAGTGCCTTATTGCACCCTTACCACCAAAAAGGAAAACATTCAGGAGCTATACATGTTTACAGCTGGAAGTCCAGCAACACATACTTTAACAGAAGTAACAATTACTTGTTCTTGCTCAAGAGAAAAACTGAGGTTGGCGTGTTATTATTTCCTTTGAAAAAGTGTGGTGGCCCTAAAAAACAAGTATCTAATTGTTAAGTTGCTGGGTTTTAGTTATGAAATAAGTTTCAACAGCGAGGACACTCATAAAAAAGTTTTCTCTGTATATTTATCTAAAGTAAAAAAAACTGCCATTTCCTATAATAATGGGATAACTGGGACAGGTTGGTTTCTTCCAATATGTAAATGACAAAGCCTCTATTTCACACATTTTGCGGAGTTCGCAGTGAGAGCTTCAGCGTTAGGAAAGTTCCTTCAGCACTGATCTCAAAAAAGTGGAAAATTTATGCCCCATTTAAATTGTAAATTGACAACCCCAAAAGATTTTGGCAACTGAATCCAGTAGCAGCAGGTTGGAAAAGTCCACATGAAGCTACTGTTTGAGTAAAGTCATCACTGGCAGTTTGTTGTGTGGAGACGGCCAATGAGACTACAGTGTTCTGTACTTCACCCGGTACTTGTTAATGTTGAGATAATGAAGGACCTCAGGGTTGCAGGTGGTGGTGCAGGACAACATGCCCTCTCGTTCATCTCCCATCAGCCACTTGTTGCTGTCGGCAGCCATGTCGCTGGTCACATGCTCTTTAACCCAGGTGTCGAGCCAGGTCTGAAAGCGTCCGTGCAGGCGTGTATTGACCCGCTGGTGGGACTGAAAGAGACGTCAACAAGAACGACACAACTCAGCTACTGAGACACCAGTTTTAAGTACAAAAAAGGTACAGGAATATGTCTTGAGCATAGACAGTATATTAAAAAGGCCACTGTGATGTGCAGTTGCCGTCTTGGGTTTTTTTTAAGCAATACGTGACCATACTTTGATAAATACGAAACTGGGAACATGTGTTGAGAAATGCATTGTTTTCAGTGACTATGTGATGCCTTGCTGCTGTCATACAAAGCAGCTAGGCCCTCAAATATGCTCAACTTTGAGTTTCGATATAATTGAAATAAGTGAGTCATATAAAAACTGAGCCACTGTGCAGCTGTCATGATTGCGTAAAATGAGCTGTAGAGACCAAGAATGTTTTTGTTCCAGGCTGTAAACATGTCAATTTAAAATAACTAATGAATAGTGAAATTCCCTGGTGGCTACTGGTTTGAGGCATTTGTGCATTATTGGAAAACAGAGACACATTTGAATATATTTCATTTTCTGATGTTTACTCATCACCCAGTCCCAGTATTGCACCTATATAACTACTAAAAATGAATTAGGAACAGACAAAATCTAAGTCAAGTATCTGACTATTATTTTCTGTGCTTACCTGATGAGCCCGTGTGAGTGCTGTGTGTCTGTACATGTAGTCTTCTGACTTGCACACATAGACCATCTTGTAGGAGTTGAGCTTGAACATGCACTCCATCTTCAGCTCGCTGTTGTTGTCCTGCGACTTGTCCGAGGAGACCTTGGTCATTCTCTCCTGCTGCAGTTGCTCCCAGCCTCTCTGGCACTTTCTTATCCGTCTTAAATTCCTGAGGACCAAAACAGATTGACAACCATGAATAACACTGACCCAGCCAGCAGATATTCTTCTGATTACTCCACACATCAAATGGGTGCATCAAGTAAACAGGGAAAGTTTGCACAAATTTCTAAAATCTGCAAAACGTTTTTTTTTTCTCACTTAAGCATGTTATATAACACATTTTTGTGTTTGACACAGTGAATGATTTTAAAGCCTAGGGAATGTGGTCAGACGCAATACACCTGACATTAAGCAAATCTGAGAACAGTATATACAAACTTGAGAGGACTGTCCCTTTAAACAATCACTTTTAAACCCATGCATTGCAACTCACCAAGTTACAGAATTAGATAGGGAGTCAAATCATTCGTGGGAAATGTGGATCTATAAGAGCAGCAGAGGCAGCAGTCTTAATATTTATGTACAGTGCACTTCCGTTGCACAGCCACATAATTCAGATCTATATGTCCAGCAAACAAATATTTCTTAAGAGGAAATTGATCCTAATTTTGTGCAGCTAATACAAAATGCAATTATTCACCCCACCTGTATGAAAGTTTTAAATTTGTACTTACCACTGAGGGTTCAGGTGAGCGGGGACTGAAACCATGAAGCATATTTTTGCATTCAGGGCTCCACTTAAAAGACATGACAGTGAGGCCAATTTCGAGTAAAAAAAAAATCTGTTAGAGACAAACACTAGAAAATTGCTGCCTGATGGGAAACCAATCGAAAAATTTGAGTTGAGAATACTTTGATGCGCACATACTTTCACCAACAATGTACAGAGTGTTATGATCATGAGATGAAGACCCAACACAACTGGAAAAGAAACTGCTAGAATCTTTACCGTCATAGAAAAAATCTGTCAAAAATGTTTGTGAGGTCTTTTGACCTCTTGTGCTGCTGATCTCTCATAGATTTGATGAAAATAAAAAGGACAAGATGTGGGTGAGCCCACTGATAAATCACATTCAGGTACCAGATTTATGCAATGGGTTGAATAAGAAAACTAGGAACAAGGATTTTTGTGTGTTTTGAAAATAATTTTGAAGTGTTTATGGTTATGGACAGCCATCTCAAAGAAAAGAAAAGAAAAACTCAAAAAGCGCCAAAAAGGAATGACAGACAGGCTTTATGTGCAACACTCAAGCTTTAGGATACAACCACACCTTCATGCACAGCTCTCAGGTGTCAGGAAAGAAATACACCAGCATGAAAGTATCATAACAATCATTTTATTTACAAACCCTACTTCTCTGTACAAGTGTTGCAGATAATGTGCTTGACGAGAGTTTTTAAAAACTTATGAGCACTAATCTGTCAAAACCAGTGGAAAAACTTCACCCACAACAACAAGGTGCAACGGGAGTGCACTGCTTCCACTGAAAATTATTACAAACATAACACTACATAGTATAACAGACTTAAACAAATGGTCATTTGAACATTTACATTTGCAAACAGTGATTGAGTCACATACAGGACCTTTGTTCTGAATACAAGTACAAAAAAGGGCCATGATAAGGTAGAAAAGGAAACCATGTCCTCTCTTAACAAAGTCACTCAGGTCCAACATAAGAGCTTCAGTCTCTCAAACTGAGGTCAAAGACACAGTAGAAAAATGAAATTAAAACAAAAATGGTGAAACCCATTTGTTTTTCTTTTAGTTTGTGCATTCATTGACTTTTGCTCTCATGTTATACAATGAAAATCATCACTTAAATTCCATACAGTGTGAATAATCAAACCAAATGACTCCTAATAGCGGTCTGCTGAAGGGGGGGAATTCAAATTCCATGATCAAGCCAAAACCATTTTAAAAAACCTTGCTGTTAATAAATAAAATTTCCATTAAAAAGGAACTGAATCACTGAATAAATAAATTCCACTTTTAAAAAGATGACCATCTAAAGTGCAATCCTCCATGTAAGGAAGAGGTCAGAAACTGAAAGAGTCACGTTCACAACTTTAACTGTTGAATTACTCTTTTTAAATAAACCTCATCAAACCCTCTCTGTTCGTCTGCTACTAAGAAGACAGAACTCTGATGCCCAGATTTTTGTGATCAGACAAAGTTTCCTAAATCAGGCTTGTGCAGAAGTGCCACTGTTTTTATCTCTGAAAAAAGTTGTTTTTGGCAGCTGGTTTGGCTTGTCAACAGTGCAGCGGCTGCTCAGCTGACTAGAGCCTCAGGACAGAAGCTTTAAGTGTGCAGACAAGAGGGAGACATGGCTGGGGCCTCACCTGGGGAGGAACACTGGCTTCTGGGTAAGATGTTCACGCAGCTCTGGAGATGCAGAATCTGAGTTCAGGTATCTGCCCACGTAGTCTGACCACCTCTGTTGAGGACAGAAATATTGCAGAGTCTTTACACTGGATGACTACAGATATAGGTATGTAAACTGAAAACATATTGTATGAACTGTTCTTGATATGAGTCTTACCTCTGCCTCCACTGGCTCATCAGAGTTTTCCTCCTCGGTGTCCAGCAGTTCCATTGCCAGACTGACGGATCCTCGACTCTTCACAAACATTAACTAGAAGAAACAAAAGCAATCAGAGGAAGTTGCCTATAAACAAAGTGCTTGAAGTTATTTAAACAGATGTGCAATGTTATCGTTACTTTCTGGGGTTGTCATACCTTGAAGCAGTTCTCATCTGACATAAGCTGCTCTGCTTTTCGCTGGTAGGCCCCCTCTGCTTGGGCCCTGGATGTCTGTGAGGACAGTGCGCCCCCGGTGGCTTTATTGGCACATTCACTCAGGTATATGTCCGTTACACGAGCACATACATCATCAGTGACAAGGTGCTGGAGCTGTCAAAGCAACAGGATTATTATGTTAAAACTCAGTTTCAGAGATTTGAGAGATGACAAGCACAAGTATTTTTCTCTTGTTTTATAGTGTAAAAGACAGGCCTTCATGCGTCTGATACACTTTACGACTTGTCGCATTAACGTGTCTTTGCATTCTGTGCAATTTAAAAGCAGTATGACATTACTTAACATTATTTGCATCAATAAATATTGTTGATATTTGAACTTAACTACATAAAGTACAGAAGACAGGCACTCCAAAGTCTTTCTGTGTGACATAAATCAAATCAAATGATATAATCTTAAGTGTGCTGACCTGCCGGACAATGCTCTGGATGAGTTTGTCCATGGTGAAGGCAATGTAGGCATGGATAGTAAACATTTCCCTCAGGGAGTCCTCATACTGAGCTGGCTCCATGTTTCCATCCAAAAGATTACGCACCATTTCCAGAAACACTGAGTAATAGTCCTCTACATCAACATCCACTGCAGATGAAAACAAACATGAAGCTCTATGGTGAGAAATTCCACAAAATGATACACTATGTTTGTGTAGGAAACCTAAATTCAGTGGAAAGTGCATTAACAGTACGACTTGAAGATCAACAAAATAACTACCATATGTCTTGTTTTCTCACTTACTTGGTTCCTTCATCTTCAGTTGGATTGCTGGATTTTCATTTTTCTCTCTCTTCAGCCCCAGCACCTCTTTTTCCCACTCTCGCTCACGGGCATCCTCTTCTATCTGCTTCTCAGCTTGCCCGTAGATTTTCAGCAAACGAGAACAGAGGATGTGGTGAAGACGAAGGAAGATATACCAGTAGTTGTTCACAAAGAACAGGTTATAAGCATCATCTGTGCCTCGCAGCTTCTGAGCCGCTGTGTTGCTGAAGAGGAGCTTGGACTTTGATGGGCTGCTGCCCGGCAGGCCATTGTGCTTCTTGGTGCCGTCTTGTTCCATCTCCATGTCTTCTTCCTCCTCTTCTTCTTCCTCCTCCACATCCGAGAGCTCCCCTCGTCGTGCAAACAGCAGGTCAGGGATAAAGTGGTGGATGATCTGTTTTATCTTGTACTTGTCTTCTTTCTGGATGCCAACCTGTCGTTTGACATGGTGGATGATGAGGGCGGCGGCGTCCTCCAGGATTTGGCTGTCCTCATAGGTCAGGGTCATGTGCGGACCACTTGGTGGCGGTGTGGCAGTTTCCTCTGATGCTCGCTCCTGGCGCTACAGGACACAAACAGAAACAAATTTTACTGAATTTTCTGTATTTTTTTCCAGAGGGAAATAATCTACAAAACATGAGCCCATAAATTAAGTCCTGTTTACAGCTCCAAAAAGTACATTCAACTAGAAAGCAAATTCTACTTAAAAAACACCACAAACAATTATTGATCACAATGAGCCATAATGTTTTTGTTATTTAGAAGTAATCACATTATTGTTAAGAGAAAATGTTTCCTTACGTCATCATATAACATCTCAATTTCATTGAGTAAGGTCTTTGAACGCAGCACTTTGGTGTCATTCTGCTTGAAGTTGATGCCTTGATGGTCGAGTGACTTGAGGTAATACTTTTCATTCTGCTCCCGCCAGATTTTGTTAAAGCCTCTCTGGGCTTCTCTCCACTCCTCATCCTTCATTTTTAATCTGGAAAAGAAAAGTAATGCAAAACATTAACTAGTGCTAAATTATACCTTTATAGAATGTAAAAAAAAAATTATAAAACCTGTCCAGATGCAGATAAGAAACTAAAATCAGACTAAGAACCTTTTCAGCACTATGGGAACAGATACGGCTGGATTCCTCTTGAGCCCGTCGATGATGTCGTGGGCCTTGTCTCCATATATCCTCTGAATAGCTTTGCGGTGAATGACTTCTGAGGAGCCGCCCATTGTGTTGTCTAGCTTGAAGCGCAGCTGCTCGTCGGCTGACATGCGAGAAAGTCTCCGCTGCACTGTCTCCAGGGCTCGTATTGTGGCAAGGTTGGCTTCCAAGACAACATCCAGCTAAAGAGGAAGCAATCACAGCAAAACTTTCTGCATCAGCATCAAGGTTTTTCTGGATATCTAAATTATGTTCGCTAAACAAAGTTCCTCATGGAAGATAAGGGCTGCAAACTCTGATCTGAGCGTACAAGAAATACTTTGCAGTGACAGTGGACGACATTTTCCTCACCTCAAAGCGCTCATCCTCACATCTGTAAATGTGCTCCTCGTATTGAGTCTTTTTGGAACTCACAAAAGTAGAGTCTTCAGACCACGATGGGAACGACACCCAGGTGTCATTCAGAACCTGCAACAGGACACTCAGTTCAATTCAAATTTCTTTTTAGGCAAAGCATTGCTGTGAATACTCCAGGGATCAAAGCAGTTTCTGAACCAGTTTCAGCTTCACCAAACACATAATCTTTGCTGCTGAGTTCAACATTTTCAATGTTTTCTGCAGCATGTCAGCCTTTTAACAATTTACCAAATGAATTATCCAAATTGAAGATAACATTTAGTTCAAATAATGTCTTCTTAATTACTAAACATGTTAATTTTATGCACTGAAAGCACGCACAAACAGCTTTGAGCACATGGCCAATGTTAATTTACATATGAACACAACACCAAGTCTGACTCTGTTTCCCAAGCCACATGCAGTCACACCATTGTACCTTGTAGCCCTGTGGGAGAGAATACATTGATTTTTTGCTGATTGAAAAACCTTAAATAAGCAGACTTCCTTTATTGACTCACCTCTCTGCACAGTGGCGTCCTCCCTGTGCACTTGGGCTGCTGGTAGCTCTTGGGCAGTGCTCTGTAGCTGGACCCCAGCCTCTTGCAGGAAGCATAGTCAATCTCCATGGCGATGCCCTCTGTTGCACGCTCCTTGGGTAAACTCTCTGCGTGGCTTGACTCTCCGTGACTGGACTCTCGGTATCCCAGGAAGTTTTTAAACCATGTAAAAAGCTCTGGGAATTTTCTATCAATCATACCACAATGTATGTGAAACAATTAAAAGGGGAAAGGACAAAACACATAACAAGCCATACTCTCTGATTAAAATCTTGATCTGGCTATTTACAACAAGGGCTTGATTTTATATCAGGGAAAAAAAATCACAATATATTGCCATTTAAATACTGAAACTCACACAGAGGATTAATGTTATTCATGTGAGTAATGTTAACTCAAGTGTTCTTGTATGGAGTTATCATTTAGCTACAATGCACATTACATTGATGATGACTCATAGGTGTGTGTATGTTTAAACTTACCCAAGAAATGGGATGACTAACTGCACCAGCTCAGCACGAGAAATCACTTCCTGGTTGAAAATGTGAAGACACCGCAGGAAGTTGTCATACGCCTCAGAGCTCCGCAGAGCTTTTTTCACCTGTTAACATTTTTTCATGGTGACAAAAATACTAAAATTAACACACTTTCACACTTACATACGTCACACACAAACACACAAAAATAACAAGTGCAACTAGCCTACATACACAAAACCAACACTTGAACAGAATAAAACAACACTGACCTTCTCAAAGAACATAGTTTCAGTGCTTGTGCTGTGCTTGCTCACTTCAGTCATGCCATGGTCTTTCCCCATTATCTTGGGTTTCTTCTGCAAGGGTGCAAAGACATGACAAAATATTGATTGTTGCAGATTAAAAAAAGTTTTATCTAAAAACATGCTAAAGAGGCAGAAATCTTTGGTTTAATTATTTATTTTGCACACTTTTGTAAAGTTGTTGGTGCAAACTCTCTCTCCAACTTCTTAAACTTGCATTTTGAGAGTAATTAATTAGCCAAAAAGAAGAAAAAAAACACAGTAAACAAAGTAAAAGATGTTTCTAATCTTTAGTCAACACTTGTTTTTATGTAAATTAAAAACAGATCCATTTCAGACATTTGTGATACTGATAATATGGCTGAGACAGTAGTACAAATAGAATAACATGTGCAGACAGTCCGCATTGTGGAGTAGTGTGTACCTTGACAGGTGGCGTGGCTCCAACTCCGGCGGGCCTCCTGATTGGCAGGCCGTTCTGGCTCAGCCTCTGTTTGTTGTTTAGTAAGGGTCTCTTTACTGTGCCGCCGTGGTCATTACGCACTGACTCTGCTCTGTCTGGTGTATTCTTGCCAAGAAGCTGAGAGGAACATGACACATTGCAGTTCACCAAATAGAAGTCACAAAAATCAGCAGAGAGTACCAAAGCAAGTGTGTAAATACAGTCAATTGATGTTGAAGTTCAATATAAGAACAGTAGCCCCATCCTGGCAGAACTAGAGTTTTCAGTGACATGGTTAACAGTGCGTTTCTAAACATTTTTGTCATGCATTCCTTCAAAAGACAAATTAATAAGGAAATAAACATGTGAAATTACCATCTCTCATTAGCAGTATCAAAGAAAATGGTGATAAAATTTAATTGTATTTAATGTTCACTCAACATTCTTCCACCTGATCATC
>JAPZDZ010000001.1:25111502-25126464 GCA_029783805.1 Acanthurus tennentii | reverse complement strand
ATGTGTTTTTTGTTACCCTTCTTGATAAATTTGTATCCTAAAATTTCAGTCTCAATACAGTTTTAACATTATAACAAAGACAGTGAAAGATACCAAGTATAAGTGCTGCACACCTGCACATTTCATTGTGCCTTCTCTAAATTCCAAAATACATACCACATATCTCCTAGACAGTGAAGTTAAAAATGAAATATGAAAAACAAAAAATCATATCATGCTTTTGGCTGCACTGAGTGCCTCCTTCTTAGCCTCGAGCATAACCTGGCTCGCCCCATACAACCTGGCAACAGAGAGCTCCAAAGATAAAATCTCTTGTAAAATGGTTTCACTGTTGAAAAGAAAGAGTGCGGTTGCTAAATGCAAACATTTTTTTTAGCCACACTTTACGCTTATAGCTACAGCCGCCTTTGAATGTGGCTCAAATTCTGCCCAGAATCATCTTAAAACCATATACATTCCTGAGAGCATTGTTCTCTAAAAATAGAGCTTTAGTTACAGACCTTTTGTTTGTTCGCTTCCAGAAACTTTTAGCTGATGGACACTCTCACTTGTTATAACAAAAATCTGTCGAAACATTTGTTATCTTTATTGAAAAATGCCACCACGGTGTTACACAGGGTTAATATGTAAAGTCCCTGTTCAAGTTTAAGGTCTCGCATTGAGTTGTTTTGATGGAGGCAGTGAAAATATGTTTTGGAGAGGAGGTGTCGAGTGTTTTCTTTAATCGTCACAGCTGGTGTTTGTCCAACTACGGCTCTGTGGTCGGCTTGTGGGCTCCTCTAGGTGTGGCGACTCTCTGGATAATTGCCCTGAACACTGGCTCCACTGAAGGTGGATATAACAAGGCTGCATTGTACTGCTGCCTGCAGGTGTGTGTGTGTGTGTGTGTAGGGGTGTGTGTGTGTGTGTGTGCCTACGTGCTCTGCTCTGAATTCACTCACCCAATTTTCTCTCAGTTCTATGTTTCTTCACTACATTATTTTTGCCAGATTTCAGCCGGTCCTGTCTCACTTTGTTCCCTCAGAATATTTAATGTCTTCAGATTTCAGCCTCATGTTCTTGTAGCCCACTTTCCTTTAGTCCAGCAGGAACAAGCAGAAAGAGCTTAGAAGTCTACAGATATGTTACGACGATAGAAGGAAGATGTATAGTATCTAAAGGGAAATCAAAGAATCGAGGCAAAATGAGGTGAAAGTGATGGATGTCTAGTTTTGGATTTTGCTCAGCATGGATGCACAGTGAGAGGTGGTGGAAAAATATGATGTGAAACATGTGATGCAACACCGTACGCCATCAATTATAAGTGCGTGATACCAGAGCAGATACTGGACCGTACACAGTATAAAACCAGTATAAATTAATTACCGGGCCAATAGGCACAGTATTAGAGAAAATACAGAGAAATTAAACTTTAATGTTTTTGCTGGGCCAAACTAGGTATCTGCAGCGGATAATGCAACGAATATAAAAAATACAGTATTTGTGTTTTTATTGGCTCAGTGAGGTAGAGCAGGTCTTATTACTGTTGGAAGGTCAATGATTCGATCCTCAGTGGCTCCACATTTTGAAGTGTCCTTGAGTGAAACACTGAAGCTCAAATTGCTCCTGATGGCTCTTCCTTCAGTGTGTGTGTGTGTGTGTGTGTGTCTGTTTCTAATGAGCAGGTGGCTCTTTGATTTACTATCACCTGCTGTTAGTGTGTAAGTGGATGAATGTTGACATGTAATTTCAAGCTTTTTGAAAGGTCAATCGACTGAAAAAGCATCATGTAAACATAGTCAGTTAACCCTGTGTAGTTTGTCAAATTTGACACAAAGTATGTCCAGTGCATATATTTAATATTTAATATTTATTATATAGGTTGTTTTTAAAAAAAACAGACCAACACATGAAGTCTTACATGCATGCCATTTGATAATTTCTGGATACATCTCTTGAAAAAAGATAAAAACCAGTTGAAATGTTACAAAAATGTCTGCATGGATGCAAAAAAAGCTGAAAAATTGAAAGTGAATTAAACACTGTTATCAATCAGTTGGTCAATGTGGCATCCTTTCCTCTCAAAAACCACAAACGGACATCGAAAGCTGTGTAATTTTATGTGTTTAAAACACATCTGGATAGGATCTCTTTTTTGAATATATTATTTCATGTAAGCAGTAATCACGTCTCTGTTGGACTATTTCTACATTTAATTACACCAAAAATTTAAATTTAATGCACAGGGATAATGTCTAGTTTAAATGGTGCCGTTGAAATACAAGAGTGTATATCAGCGTAATGAATGTTGACTGAAAGACAGGAAACTGTTCTGGTACAGGGAGTTGAACTCAGGCCGTCTGGGTGAAACCATGAACCTCAACCACCAGACCGTATGGAGCCTGTGCATTAGAAACACTGCACTTTATATTGTGACCCATCAATTAAGATCAGGTCAAATGATTTGAAGCGGATTTGGCCACGCATCGTTGCCACACTCGAACATGACGTTAGAGTTTGAGGAATTAAAACTTCTGTAATTTGTCTTCGAGTGTCACATAAAGCATCTTTAAAGCAGTAGTTTCATATTTTGGGAAAAACACTTATTTTCTTTCTCCTCACAAGCTCGATTAAAAGAATTTGATCTCATTCCAATTAAAAATGAAGCTAAAGCCAGCGGCTTTTAAACTTAGCTTAGCATAAAGACAGGAAACAAGGAGAAACAAGCTCTATCCAAAAGTTAACAAATCCCCCAACCAGCACCTCTAAATCTCTCTAATTAACACAGAATGTCTTGTTTAATCTGTAAAATGGAAAATCTGGTGTTACGTCACCTCATATATTCATAATATAATAATTAAAGCTATACTCATATATATATATAAAGAGAGAAAGCTACACAAGTAAAAGTATGCAAAATGTACTTTTTCCATCCAGGTCATGTATTAAACAGACATGTTTTAAGGTTGCCCTCCACAATGGGAAAAGCTGTGCAAAGGCAGAGTGTGTTTGACATTCACAGTCACAGTGACAATAATTTGCACTTAAAGGCACGTACTCGATGTCGCACACGCTGGTTGTTTTTGTTTTTTCCGCCTGTCCTCTCTGCATGTGAGGCACCAGCATGGCCTCCTACATTTTGAAGGGTTTATTTTGTCCAGGGCTGCTCCTCCTCGTCGAGAGCTCGACAGAGGCGTTAGTGCCGAGTGAAAACCACAAGCCATAACCACACTCTTTCACTGCTGCTGACTTCCAGTCTCACGCCCAGTTTAACACAGAAAAAAGTACAAGGCAGGAGGTTTTTCTTTCCTCACTACATTCCTTGATGTTTCCTCCCATCCTCACACCCTGTAGTACCTCACTCTGCCCTATAATTTACTCCTCTTGGCCGGCATTCCTGTCCATATATTCTGCTTAGTTTTAGTGTTTACACTAGTTTCCTTTGTAGGGGATAAAAATAGCAGCAAGCATTTACGTCCTAAAAATAGCTGCTGCTTTTTAGTCCTCCTGGTGGTGCAACTGCAGACTAATCTTCATGTAACATGTCATTTTGCATTGCACAGGGGTTTCTTTAATCATGCAGGAATCCCACAAAGTCCAAATATTTCCTGTGCACTTTTTTTTTATGTATGACCACAAAGCTTTCTCTCTGTTTGCTTGTTCTCGATATGACTATAGTCTCATGTTCTGTCTGAGAGGCCCATATTGAACAAAACACCTCAGAGAAAGAAGGGCTTGACTCTCATTTCCATTCATTTCCGGCAGCCAGTCTCGGCCAGGCTTTCACGATCTTAATAGATTTAGTCTAACTTTATGGAGGTCGGCTCCCTGGGTGCAGATCATGCTATAGCCCCGGAGAGAAAATCAATTATCATGACTTTAAAATGGAGAGAAACTGTCAACCAGACTTGAAGCTCGATGCCTTCAGAAACTTTTCCAACTCCATGAGGTCCTGAAGTGTGCCACTTTGGATACAAAGCAAACAAGGATTTGTTGACGACAAGAGAGACAGAATAACAAATATTTAAAAATTGAACAAGTCTTTAATTTTGTTGTTTTTCCCAGTTTTTACCGAAACATTATCCCATTTACATTGTGACAATTTGTCTTCAGTTCTGTCTGGATGTGTCTTTGTATGCTTGTCTCATCTGGACTTTTTAAAAGCTCAAAATGTGACATCAAGTGGTTTTTTTTTATGTCAAATATATTTCTTTCCTCCATCTGAAGCTGTCGACTCACCAGAGACCCCCTGGGACTCCTCTATTTCTGTCACATTTAGAGAAATACAATCTGCAGCGGCTTTAATCACATCGATATCTTGCTGTTTGAACTTATTAAACTGATTGATCAAGACTGTTTCACTACAGGTAGATTCATCTGGTGGGAGCCAAATAGAGTCAATATATAGAAACTGTTGATTTTCTTCCTTTGTGGCTGAAATCAAAACTATTTGATTCAATAAGTTTCTGTTGTCAGTCAGTCTCTCTCAGCTCCTTACGAGCTGCTCACTGGCTAAAAACAGGTCAAAGTTTGTTCAAATTAAAAACTATAATCTCCACAGTGACATTAGAAACAGTGCAAAAAGAAAATATGATGAAATTTCCCACTTAGAGTCATTGAACTTGTGGTGTACTGACTGTTCTTGAGTACAGGAGAGTAATAAGTTACACTATTGAAAGTCAGCAAAAACAAGATTTTCTAGCTTTATGTTCAATTGCTCCTTAAAGCTCTTCTGATCAGTTAGATACAAATAATCTAATCACTTTTAACCCATTGTTTTGATTTTGCACATTTTTTATCTTTTAGTTAATTCTTACCGCTCTCATCTGAGTCGTTTCCAAAAAATAAAAAGCTCTTAAAAAACATTGCATCCTGCCTGTTCAGCACCAAACAACAGGCAGCTTAAGAGTCGCATACTTATCCTGCAGTAAGAGGTGGTAGAGACCATAACAAAGCTAAAAGAGATGGTAGTAAACCTGCCGGGTAGCCAAAAACATGACTGTGAAAGACAAATGAATGCGAATGTCTACTGTCTAATCTGAATGCTTAAGAGTTTGCAGGCTCACTAACTTAAAATGTTCAAACTTTGCTCCTGTTTCCTCCACGAGGCCAAAAAATCATGTGCTAAAGATTACTGAAGGTTAAAGTAGATGTTTATTGCTCACACTTTTTTGTTTTCTCAAGTTAAATTTTGGGTGCAGGACTTTTACTTGCTAATGAATGAATGAATGAGTTCATTCTTACTGCAGAAAGGGAAAGTTAGAGTTGTCCTTGGAAGAAGTTTCTGGGAGAATAAACACCTTTTTGAGCCTGCGTCAAGTTTCTATTGTTAGGAATTTCTGAAACCTTTTGTGCTTTCTGTTATGTAATGTCACAGACCGACTTTACAGGCAACATTTGAAAATAGAAAGTTTGCCGTCCTTTTGTCAAGATTTTCTGCTTCATCAAAAGAAACCTGCATTTCTGTCGTTTGACCTCTGCAGGACCTTTTTCTTGGTCACTCAGTAGGTTTGGAAAACTTGCACTAACAAGAAAAAGTTGTACTTTTCCTAATGATGTCACCTGCTGTGCTCTTTAAAACTTTTTGACCTTTTGAGATTTTCTCTCATGAGTCAGTGCACTTCAGAACATATACATGCTGCATTTTATTTAAAGCTTCGACTGCCATTGGAGGTAAACACAAGCCGACAAGCTAATTCGCATCCCAGAGAATCTGAAAGGCATGTTAAGTTGAGGAGATGCGCCCAAATTTGATTTGAAGTGATGCTTCAAGGCTTTGACTAATTATTGCCTCAAAACATTTCAACTTTTCATTTTTAATTCATTTGTAAACAACTATAAATGAACCAAAAAGAGCACGCTTCAACATTTATGGGTTAGGGCGCAAACACAAACACACAAACAAAACATCCTTTTTCAGTCCATTTCAGATTAAATAAAGACAGTTGCATCTTTCAAAAGTTGTCATTGAAGTACACTCACTTTATTAGTTGAACTTCTACCTTGAGAACTGCTCTATTTTTTCCCTTATTTATGAGAAAAACCTGATGGTGACAAACCCCCAGAGAAAGTACTGAGTCCTGCATCTTTTTAGCCTGTTATTACACTCATCAACACCTTGAACAATGCCGTCTTTTCTCTCTTCACTACTCATTACTGGATTTTCATTATTTTCCCTATCTTCTTGTTTTAAGGCACTGCAACATGGATAACAATCTTTTTTAATTACATTATGAGGTGATTCATTTAATTATATCCGCAATCAGCTCACAGTGGCTATAATGTCACACATCATTAGCCCCTGTTAGCGATAATTTTTCCCAGCACTGTGATTAACCCTCATGTTGAGGCCTTTGTTGCCTTGATTACTCTGCCCTTTGTAAGGCCTTCTCCATTCTGGCCGGACTTAGACACAACACACACTCTCACACAGACACTAATGGGTAACTGAATAGGCTTACTAGGCACATGTTCAAGTGTTTAAAAAAATATGCCCAACAACCAAAAAAAGAAAAAACTTAAAATGATCTCAAAGAGACACAAAAACACTTTAAAGAGGCGCAAAAAATCTGAAGGGGTGCAAACCACCACAAAGTGACATAAAATTTCGTAAAGAGATGCTTCACTACCCAAGAGAGATGCAAGATGTCTCAAAAGGGAGTTTTAAAATGACCAGAGAGACAACAAAGAGACATAAAAAGGGTAAAAAAAAAGTCACTGCAGTGATGCAAAACAGCCATTTACAGCTGCACACAATTACAAGTGATATAAAAAATGACCACAAACAAACATAAAACACCCACTGAGACGTGGAAAAACTGCAAAGACATACAGTACAATAACAAAGAAATCCAAACCAACCCACTGAAGAGTAACAAACAAAGAACAGGAAGTGAAACGTCCAACAAGAGATGAGAAAAGGCCACAAAGAGGAGATTAAAAAAAAATAACCCGGTAACCTTAGAATGACAGTGAGATAAAACAGCTGTAAAGAGATGCTAAATAAGTACAGAGACATGCAAATTGTTCTGAAGAAGAAGCCAAATGACCAGAGAGGCAACAAAGAGACATAAAAAATCACTGCAGAGAGATAAAAAACTATCATTTAGACGTGCAAAATGACTACCAAGCAACATGGAGCAAACAAAGACATGAAACGTCTGCAAAGTCATGCAAAATGACCAAAAAAAAAAAAAGAGACTCACAACCACAAAAAAATTCAAAACAAAAGCCCTAAGCCTCACCCACCGTCCATCCATGCATACAGATATGCTCTGAGTTGTTTCAGATTAAAGAAGACAAAATTTCGTCTTGTTGAAATAGTTTTCAGACTCACTTACAAAAACACACATAAGAGGAAAGTGATGGAGGACAAAACGGCTAATTTTGCTCCCATTTGTTGTGTCCCTATCTGGGTCTGTGATATAATTAACATTCACAGGCTGCCGCTCCGTACTCCACAGTGACTCGTTCTCATTGAGAAGTTCACAAGGTACTTCTTTACTGCCACAGCCTGCGGATTAGTTGCCATGGAAACAAAGCTGTCGGAAGTCAGGAGGAATATGTTACCCGATACTTGTGTTTGCTTCCTCCAGCGGAGGATACCTTACAGAAAAAAGTTTGAAGAGCGTTGTTGACAGAGGCTCGGCAGCTCTCAGGGACTGGATGTGTTGGAAAAACTTTTGAGATGCATTTCCTCTCTTCCTACACATTCAGCTCTTGCTCTCTGGACTTTTAATTTATTTCACTTTTTAATGTTTTGGTTGAGATTTTGACTTTTTTCATGTAATTTGTGGTCATTTAATTAATCTTAAACCAAATGAGATGAGAAGCTTAAAAAAAACGAACTGTGTAATGTTTAAAACAGACTAGACCTGCATTAATCACCTCTAATTCCTTCATGAATTATTCATCGAGAGCAGCTACAGTATTCTTGCTTTATCTGTCCACGTTGGATCGACCTTGAATTGTTTGCATATGAGTAAGTCTTGCTGACTCTAATTGTAGTCTCCAGCTTCTACTCATAAGTGCTTCAAAAGAAAAGCTAATTTTCTTGCAAATGGTGTCTGATATTCAAAACATCCTGCTGTGTATTAAGTGAAAGCGCAGCCTGAGTCATTGTTACATTCTCTGAATGCCTTTTCTTCCGTCGCAGAGTTTTGTCAGGGTTTTATTAGTAGATGAAAGCAAAGTTCTAGCAGTGAGTCCTGCGTTCAGAGCTGACAGGGTCCATTTTCTTTATCCCTTTTGATAATGGTGATAGTGGAGTGCCAGCTTGTAGTTTGGAAGTTGGCCACCGGGGGCTGAATGAGCCATTTAGTAGTGAGTCTGTAGTGAAGAACAGAGCTGGATGACTTTACTGTGCTCAAGAGGGACTGAAAATATAAATTGGTGAAGCTATAAGACCAAATACAATGTCTTGAAGATGTAAATGTTAAATCTATTTTTGAAATGTTGAGCATTCTTAGTGAAAAATGAAGCATCCGGACATCCGGCATCAGTTTTCAGTTTTGCCCTCAGAGGAAAAAGTTAACATTATTGATTTTTCTTCTTCTTGTCAACAAATCCTTGGAAAATACCAAAACCAATAATGGCTTCCTCCAAATACAAACATTGCCTTTGCTGTCTGACATAACGTATTCCTCTGCACCACAGATCAGTGTTTTTCCAACCTGGGGCTTTAAACCCATGAATGCCCGAAATAAATAAAAGGAGTTATGATATCACTAACAAAAGAAGACAGAAAAAAAGACAGAAAAACTTTCCTACAATCTTTTAGTTTTTATTTTACTCATAAACGGCTCAATAATTTTACCTCATTTGGTTTTAAAGGACTGAAAAAAGGCAGTGTTTTTTTTCATCTCTTCATATGTGTAGACGGATATGCAGCAGGTGATGAGGATCATTTAATTTGAAAGGGTCTCAAGCTGAAGAGGTTGGGCACAGCGACGGACCTCTGTGGTCCAAAAACTATTAAGAATCCATTACTGAGCTAAGCTGGTTAACATGTCGCCTCTGCTTCTACTTGCTGCTGTAAATACTCACTATAGCACCTAAATATATATTAATCTGCTGCTTAAAAGAGTCCTCAAACAAATAAACTATCCAGACCTCTTTGAGTAATGTTCGGTTAAAAACACAGTGCTCTGATGTTTTGGAAAACCCCAAGTTATTAAGTGCTGTGTGTATGGAGCATTTATGTCCTCAGAAGGAAGAAAATACATGGTTTTTCATTTTTGGTTTGCTTGGAGAGATCCTTGATTTTATTCGTTGCATTTTTTACTACAGAAGTTTATTCTGTCGACAGGATAAAAGTTGTACGATAAATAACACATTTTGTCGGTCAGAAGAAAACAAACAGAAAAACAAACATATAACACAACCTTGCTTAAAATATCTTCTGTACAGATGTGAAATCCTGATGGAACATCAACAACAGATCGATAATGAATTACTGCTTAAAGCTTTGATTATTATTAGCTTGAAAAACTGATTGAAAAGCCGATCCATGTAATGTGAAACTGATGTGCTGGCATGTCTTACAGGAGAATTATTGAGGTTATCAATATGGAAATTATACCATTAGCGTCTTCACGTCGATTACAGAATCTGTGTAGAATTTCATTAGGTTGCAATATCACACTGAGGAAAACTGTTTAAACAATTATTGGAGGCTGAGTGCAAACTGAAGAGACGGACATTTTATTAAATCAGGATCAGATGTAATCGTGAAAATGTGTCTTTGACTCTCTGTCCAAACTGTGAAACCTGCTGGAAACTGTCCGACCTCACCTCAGCTCTGTGTCGCTGCCCCCTGCTGTCACTGCAGTTTATTGACACATTGATGCTGTGACTCTTTAAAAGCTTCTCTTTACTGGCGTGAGAGTCGTCCGTGGACCTGCTTTGCCCTGCGAGGAAGCAGCACCACAGCGGCCTGGAGGCACATTAGCAAAGCTTGGCTTGGCATGACATGACATGGTTAAGGTGGACTGACCCAAAGACAGTTTCTAATAGACTTGATGCTGAGTGTCAAGGAGACGGTAGGAAAGTGTAAAGGTAAAGAAACAGAGATTGTTGCCTTGTTGCTTTGGTCTTTCTGTCTGATTATTTGACAGTGAAAAATAATATGGAATAATGACAGCTTCATTTTCATGGCATCAAAAAAAAAAAAACACCTCAGAGGGGAATAATTAAATCCAAGTCTGTGAAACCTGCAGCTGCATTGAAAATCTCTACAGGTGGATGACAGATATTTACATTATAAGGTGTAAAGCCACCACCAGCATCCAAATATCACAAGAACTGCCTCTGCTTTGATCTTCCAGAATTTATTCAGTGTTTTCCTTTAATCGGGAAGTTGGGTAAGAAAAAGAGAGAGTTTGAGGGACACACAGGGTTTTTACTTTGTTGTCTCTCAGTCTTCATAAAGAAGTTCTGTTGTTTTTTTCCTTTTTTTTTTTACATCTGTCACAATTTTGTTTGTTGTGTTTAGTTCATTTAACGCATCGTGCACTCGTTCACAGAGCTCGCATTCACAATGACACATTCCTGTCTCAAATGCTCAGCTAACAGTCGTGTTGATAATTGGCTTCGGAGGCGTCGTGTACACTTGAAAGAAAGCCTAAGAATATCCTTTGTGTTTCATGTTGTGCAAGATAGCAACAGCTATTACAATAGCTTCTGATTGCTAGTTATCAAAGCAAAACAGCATGTGTGCATGTTTTACAATAGGAGGTTGATATGAAAGCCAGTTTGATGGTTTCTACTTTTTCATTATCATGTTTTGTAGTTGAAGGAACACCTAGCACAGGACAACACACAACCAGTCAACTGCTCCGTGTTTGGTAACGAACTCCTTTGAAGAAAATGATCCAGTTCAGTGAAACATGTAATTGGATTCAGAAAAAAAAAAAAAAAAAAAAACATTTGCACACACTGGGCGATCAAACCCTGTGCTCTCCGGGAGCAAATTACTTATTACCCAGAGCCGATCGCTGTTGAGCAGCTGACCCATGCTGCATGGGGGCAGATCAGGTGATCCTCAAGAACCCCTGAAACCCCTTAAGGGGCTGTTGTTAAAATGGGAGATTAATTTAGTGAGGAGAAGGATGGTATCTAGGTGGGAGAGAAGTAGGTCTCCAGCTTTTCATCACTGACTGTGAACTGTGGTATTATTATGAGAAATGTCTGACCTCAGATGACAAGGTGAAAAATGAAAAGTCATAGATAACCGCAGCAGACGTCTCTATAATTTCTATCATATAGTGTTTATGGAGCTTCTGTAAAGTATCACCACAAGCTTGGACTCATATTTGCCCCAACATGCATAACCAACAGGAACTCCTGTCTTGTCTTTGCTCAGAGAAAACATCATTTTTCATGTCCAATATCATGTTCCATGTCATATTTTTACAAATTACTGCTCCTACAAGGTTTTTTGAGTTTTTATCTCAGCATTTTTTAACCTTTATTCAGACCTACAACACATTACAACAAGAGGAACTGATCAAAAGCTGCTTTGTGTCATTTTGCAGCCACTAAGTTGCAACTCTTTTTTCATCCTTGTCAGTTTTGTCACAAAAGTTGCAGATAGTAACAATAACCAGCACCACAGAACAGAGTCTGTGTCTCGAAAGTCGCTCTGCAAAAAAGTATTTTAATACCTTTAAAACGGGAATGTATGCATGATACAAGATGTGATTTCAACGTGAACAGACATCACCTGGTCTGCTCCTCACAGCCTGTCAGGTTAAATAAGGCAGCAGTGGATGCCCTTGGGATTCACTGTGCAGTAAGTCGTATTGTATCTGTGATTTAAACACTATTGACAACCCCTGGAGAACACAATGGTCTAAGGTCCTTCACAGAAGATGAAGCTCACACACACACACATACATGCCAGCACAGATACACACTCGCTCAAGCACACACTTGTGCAGCAATTGATGTGGCTTGATCCGAGTTGTTTCATCTGTGCTCCAGGGACTTTATCACTGGTAATCTCTGTGGTGCTCTCTGTCTTCTGGATCAAGCAGGTTTGCCTACACACAGCCACCTGTCTGAACGCTCCTCTGATGAGATTACTCACAGTGGGATTTTGGCTGTGTTTTTCTGTGCATGTGTTTGATGTGATACTCTCTTAATGCTGCGAATGAGGGAGGACAGATGTCTCTGTGTGTTTTTGTGCGTGTGTGTATGTGTGTGTGTGTGTGTATGTGGGCCTGACTAAAAAAAATAAAAAAAACGGAACATTTATTTGAAATGTTCTGCCTGTTTATTGCTTTATACCCAGTGAATTCAAGGAAAATACACAACTGTGACCGGAGCGAATGCAAGTTATTAGATTCAGTGCATTCTGCACACATTCAGCCAAATTAATATGTTCGACCTCCTCACAAAGAAACTCACTGCATCTCATTTGTGAAAGAGTCCAAACACTCTCGAGCATAAAAAGATAAGAGCCTGTCCATTAATCAAAGATACTGATTGGTAAAATGCTTTCTGAATATGCTTGTGATTGGACATCCATCCATGCAAAATGTGCTTTTAAGCACTGGAGTCCATATATTCACTCATGGTGCATATTGAGCTTCGCAAGTGGAACAATCAAAGGCTCGACTGGCAGTCCAAGTTACATTTGGAACATTTCATGCTTTTCATTCTGCAAAGCAAGGAACACACTAGGAAATTGATTTGCACAAACCAGATTTAAACCATTGATTTGATATTCGACTCAGACGTGCCTCTCTGTGTGGCCGAGTGAAATTAGATTTCAGACGGTCTTGTGTGTGTGGGCATGTGCGGCGCTTTAAATGAGACAATCTTATTTGCTTTTCACTCGACGACATTAGATACACAGCCTATAGAAAACAAGAATTACTGCCTTGCAGTTGCACGCCTCCGAAAAACCAGCTGAATTGCAGTTTACACCCATGTCTTTTTAGGCTTTTATTGTATGTGTCATCAGGACTTTGGAGGGATTTACTAAAAGGTATTGAGTTTATTTTTGGTAGAATGCTCGAGATCTTTGTCACATGATATGAGAACTCCGCTTGAAAACTCAATATAAGCAAAATAAATTAGGTCTTGATTGACTAAAATGCCTTAAATGTTAGTAAATTTTGCTGAAACCTGGGTGCTTCACACACATTTCAAACTGCACAGAGGAGCTTTACACTCCCCGCAGTTTCAAGATGGGCACCTTAGATTAGTGTCATCAATTCAGTATCCAACCAAATGTGAAATTATTGTCACAGTCTCCTGTTCTGTTTCCTGATTTATACCCATGAATAACAGCCAGGAAAATGTTATGGCAGAACATTGAGACGTCAAACAAAGTTAACATGTTATCACTTCATCAGTTTAACCTTTCAGACATTTATGTGAAACTTAGTCAGGTCATGTGTGTGAATTCTTGAGTTGTGGCCAAAGAGATGTTTTTTCCACAGTGACCCTTAATCAACAAATTCCAACCAGTTCATCATTGAGTTCAAGTTGACATTTGAGTGAGATGTAATGAAATTTAGGTGTTTTTGAGATATTTTAGGTTCATGAAAACAGGATGGACAAGAGGTCACGGTGACCTTTGACAACCAAAACCTAACCAGTTCATCCATGAATCCAAGACGATAACTGTTCAAATACAAAAAAACATCTCTAAAGGTGTCTCTGAGATATTGCATTTATGAAAAAAAGGGCAGACATGAGGTCACAGTGACCTTGACTTTTGACCTTCAAAATCTAATTTATTAATCTTTGAGTTCAGGTTGCTGTTCATGGCAGATTTATAAAAAATTCCCTCATGTTCTTCCTGACAGATTGCGCTCATTAAATCGTGTGGTTGTTCATCAAACGGATGAGCAAACCAGGAAATATGAAGCACTCATGACTGATAGCATTTGTGAAATGAACCTTTAAAGCAACACAGTTTAACCCAGTTTTACCTAAAATCCAAATGTGAGCTGGATAATTTCAGTCAAAAAGGACAATTTTGTTCAATCCCCATCATGCGAAAGGTTTTTTTTGAGGGGTATAATCCGCAGTGGGAGTCATGTACATATGTACAAAACTGTCACCACCCGTCTACATCTGAACACAGTGGGGGTGGTCGTTCATGCATGTGTTCCACAGTTAGGTCTTACATGTGTGGGGATGTATGTTTGTGTCAGTAAAATGGATGGATGAATTCACAGAGAACCCACGCTGCCTCTTTTTCATCCCTGGGGGGGGGGATTTTTTTTTTCTTTCCTTTATGTCCATAAATACATGTCCACACTGAATGCATGTTTGTCTGTTCTTGGGCTGCGTTTGACTGGCAAGCAGAGTAATAACCTTCCCGCTAGAAGGGATTAGCATCAGAATGCAAATGGCAGATGTGACACATACGCATACATCATGTTTGCAGGTGCCGAGGGTTTCACGCTGGCTGCTCACAGGTGAAGAGATCAGAATCAGTCAGGAAGCCGCTGACAGCATATGTGACGGAAATGTCTGATGCATCTATGCAGATATTAATGACGATAAATGATGGAGATATAAATAGTAATAATAAATTAGGTTTGCAAGATTTCCTCCATGTTTGTCGCGGGCTGACAAATGCTGCACCTGGATGTTATTTCCTTGTCAATTTGTAAAGCGAAAGAAATTACAACATGATTAAGTCAAAGATGGCGGATGTTTGCTTTTGTGTGATCATCAGCAATGAGTAATTTATATTACATGCACTAGATTAATGAAAGAGCTACAAGGGTGTAAATAATGGAAGACCAGCGACAACTTAATCACTAGCCTGTGCCATTACTTAATGCACACACACACAGGATGAACCATTCGTCTGACACGTTGTTTTTTTCTCAGAACATGTGTTCAAGTGAATTTTCTCACAGTGTATTTATTGACTGCACCCAAACACTGCTGTTTACCACCTTGTTGGCAGTTTGTTTTTCAACATTTTGTGGGAAAATTAATCATTTAAACCTACCTG
>JAPZDZ010000001.1:25095695-25109337 GCA_029783805.1 Acanthurus tennentii | reverse complement strand
GCATTGTTATATGTTCTACTGAACAGTATGGAAGGTGTTGAACCACATGTAGATTTGACATCACTGAAAGGCTTCTTACATCTTGTTGCATCACTAAAGAACATGAAAAGTAAATATAACAGTCTGAACGGTGTCATTTTGCATACGCAGTTTCACTGATGATGATATACTAGGTCCATTTTTACGCTATTCACATAAAAATATGAATGTGTAACTTATTTATAGTTTACATTTTTTCAACTGTAATTGTTGAGTTAGAATTATTTTACAAACATTTTTATACTGCAATCATCTAATTATAATTATTTTAAAAGCATATTTTACCTGCTAAAGTAAAACATTTCAGCCCTCCTGTGTCCGGCCAACACTAACAGAGATTTCTGGTACAGTCAAGCAGATCTGAGTGAATCGATTCAAACTAAAGTTGGTTTGAGGATCACATGAGGTCAGTAAACTCCTGAAGCAATGGAAAAGATAAAAGTATAAGTTGTCCTGCCCTAAAACTCGCAGGTGGACAGAAAAGGAAATGTCAGTCCGTTCTCACCTACAAAGAAAGAAAAGGTCAAAACAGTCCACAAAAATGGAAGCACAAAATGTGAAAGGGGCTTTAAAATAAACCACAGAGGAGGAGATAATGGACAAATTTTTGGGGGGATATAATGAAAAAACATTAAACCTTTTTGTTGTATTGGATCGTGTCACCCAGTGTGATTGTGTGGCTTGTTAAAATAGTTTTTGAACACTGATTAAATAGAGTGCTGGTCCATCAGTTGATCTAATCATTGTTGGTTTTGGCCTTTTGGTCTTTTTAATTTTTTGATTTAATGTTCACAAACTTGCTCGTTCTGAGATTTTTCAACCTTATCAAATGATTTTCCTGAGAGAGGATGGAGTTTGCTCGGCTCTGTTGACATGTGAGCTCACAAGCTGTTATTTCATCCACTTTAAACCCGCTTTAACTGTTTTTGGCTCCTTGAAGAAACGTTGACATACCACCTGTATAATTGGTGGCAAAAAGTCCTTTTTCTACACATCCAGTGGACACAGAACAACATGAACATTCATTCGAAGTTGTGTTTCTTGCCACCTTGTGAATGTTTGTCTTTTTGTAGCTTTGTAAAGGCTTAATTATTGAACTCTTTGTTGCTAACTTTAACTCTCTGTTTGGTGCCTAGCAGGTAGATTTATCAGATTATATTTCAAAGCTTATTTCATGAAATCAGCTGCATGGAGTGTCTGAAATTAATGCCGTAAAGCAAAGAGAGAGAACCAAATAATTTGAAAGATGCTTAAAGGTCAAAAGAGCTGCAGGAAACTGGAGATTTGTAGATTTGTAACTCTGAGCAACATTTGACTTTTTACACAGTCATTTGATCAATTTTGACAGAAATATTTTGATTATAGCATCTATAAGAGTGTCTTTAGTAAAAAAAAAAGATTCATAAAGTTGGATTACTTTGTCAAATTGCTATTTCTACAGTCACCAATGTTCTTGATTATGAAAAATCCTAATCCCCTTTAAACAGTGTATGCCCTGCCACCATGTGATGACTGTTCGATCTGTGGGCGTGCAGGTCCACGGAGAGTAATCTCCACTTTAGGCAAAAACTAGCAAAACTAACCGGCTTCAAACCAACAGAATGGACTGTTTTTTTTATTTATTTATCCGCGTCTAAGCACAGGAATACAAAACAGTCGTCTTCAGTTCTATTTCCTCTTTGCACAATGAATGCAGGTGGGTGTATGGAGCCATTCTTTCCTGCCTCCCACATCCAAACTCTCTGCATATGCAGTATATCTGTTGGGCTCTAAGCCTGTCATACAGTGTAATTACATTTTACCGTGTCGGTTTACACGACTGCAGACATCAGTGGGCTCGTCCACAAGCCCATCTCGCCTGATCAACAATGGCTTGGCTCATATGCTTTTCATGGTGTCTCGATTGTTTTATGTCCCCATCATGTAAAATCCTCTTGTTGAATTAATGCATTAATTAAATCTTTTAGTTAACAGCAGTAATTAATGCTAAATCGCGCCGCACAATGGCATTAAGTCACCACATTTGACTAATGGTGAGCAAGGTGTTACTCTTTGTTTTTTTTTTTCCCACTCTTGGGCTTTGTGGATGCACATTACTCATTCATAACGGTTAATGTGTGAATGTATTTCTTTAATTCATGGTTAATTTACAAGGTTGGCCGTTTAGCGGCATTGTCACACTGTTTCTGTGAGCGTCACGGTCCCACATCCACCGTTAATTTATTTATCTCAGGGCAGATGAACCGAAACAGTGCAGTAACTCTCAGGAGGACAACATGAGTCACCTCGCTGGTTCATTGATTTGAAGGTTTGGTTTGGTTTGGACAACTTTATTGATCCCAAAAGAGGTGTCTCAGCATTTTCTAGCATTATCTACCTCGTCCATACACACAACTCCAAAACTCACAGGAAAGACACGTCGGAGGCAACAGATTTATACAGTCAAGTCAATAAAAAGGAAACAACAAACTGCAGTAAATAAAATAAAACATTTTCTTGGAGATCAAATAAATAAATTAAGTTTAAAGGATGTTAGAGTCATTAAAAATGAACGCTATTGAGGTTTGGGAGCCTGATAGAAGAAGGCATGAAGGACTCAGAGTAGCTGTTTGTTCTCTTCAGGGGAGCATTACAACACCACCATGAGTGTGTTACAGTGGATTCAGTGGACAGAATATTGTCAGATTGGCTGATAATTCCTTCTGCTTTGTGGGCCACCTGTTTCTCCCAGAGGGAGCTCAAGTCTCGTCGCTGGGATCTAATTATGTCGGAGCAGACTTTCACAATATCGTTTCGGTTATTCTTTCCCTTCACAGACAACCTATACACAAAACTGTAAAAGATTTCGGTTTTTGGGTTAAAATGACTACTTTGTTAAGGTTAGGGGACCTTGGTCGTCATGGTTACAGTAGTAAAAGTGGGTAAGGTTGCAGAATAATTGGGGGTCGATGCTGATTGTCAGTAAGAAGCAAGAAGGAAAAAAGCTGTTTTTTGAACTTTGCTGCCCCATAAAACCATCACCTCACTTCTGTGTTGCTGCCAAATCGATACCGTGCATGTGTGAAAATGCAACCCTATAATTTATTTCATTTGAGAACAGTTAGAGGAGGATGAACACAGGTTTTCCCATCATGTAGGCATTATCACCTGACCTACAAACATGTTATTTGATCTTATATTTTCCTTTTTAATTAAGGCCTCCATGCTGGTTTCGGTTTTTACCACTTTATCATATCTTGATGCATCTATTTTGGTTTAATTGTTAGTTTATCTGGAGTGAATCTTAAATGCCTCATGAGCTGGAACAGTTTAGTAAATCATGTTTATTTCCCATTAGAGCTGTTGGTAATAATCTGCATTGCTCTGGCTCTTCAATAGTCTCTGCTGTCAGGCTGCTGAGAAAATGTTCCCTCAGTCAGTTTATCTGCCTCACACTCAGATATGTGTTTGTAAGGTGACATCTTGACAGCACCTCAGCCTGGTACATTCTCAGGTTGGTCACAATGTGATAATCTGGTCTGCACATTATTTATTCATGGACAGAAAATGGCAGCGACTGTTGTGCAGACATGCAGTAAAAACAACATTTGAAGGTGTTAAATATAAAGTTTTAAAGTGTCTAAAGAACATTTTTCCTCTATTTGATTTAATAAATGATCAAGGTTTAAAATTAATAGTGGATGAGGGTGTTGAGTGGATGTTTTCAAGGTAAAATGTGTCACTTTGACAAAGTAAACAACTGTTGCTTGTTTTCTTTGGATTCATTTAGGTAATTAGTGTTTTATTACCAATACAAGAACATCTTATTAATGATGCTTTGTCAGTTTAATTTGATCACCGATTAACTTTGATGCTGATTCAGATGTAATAGAGAAAAAATGGTACACAAAAGTACAAAATGAAACAATATTTTATGTTCTAAGTTATCAAACCTGTCAACAAATGGCAGTGCACAGTTAACATTCATACCATGAACAGCTGTCTTCTTACACTGTGTACATCACAGTTTTAGTTTGGCTCACCTGTGCACACTAACTGAGGTGTGATCAGGTGCATTGTTGGCATGTTTTTGTCATGAGTCAGCAAACAGGAATAGCTGATCCAGATTTAATTATGCAGTATTTTCCTGCTTTTTAAAGGCCACCTAATTCAGATGATTAAATATGTGTACGCTGAGAGATTCTTCACGTATACTGTATACAAGTTATCTATGGATCAGCTCTTATAATCCAGACCTAAGTGTAGATTTTAGCAAAATTAAATTCTGCAGTTTTTCATGAAATTGTGCAGAAGGAACTCTGCTGAGTAAAGCAGGAATCTGCAGGATTTTCTCGGGATTTTTTCTGAGGACTGCATGAACTTATGACTGTATATGACTGTAACTTAACTTGTGTGGCTTTCTAGACATGCAGGAAAGCACGTAACATTAACTCACTCTGATCCTGACCGATCCTGTCGGCGTGTCAAGACATTTAAATAATCAATGAAGTAATGCAGTCGTGCCTCATGTGTGAATGCGCTCAGCATCCCTGTTAATGCGGTGACGCACTTTCTGCTGCGAGGGGATCTCTGCAGATATTTAATAAGGCTTACTTATTAATCATATATGAATTCACCTACTCGCAACCCATCTGCTATTAATCAGGGACCCTCAGCAGAGCTCTTCTCCTCCTCCTCAGCTAAATTTCGGTGCATTTGCTTGCATGCAGTCAAATGGAGTTTTTGATGGGATAGAGGACCATCTCTTCTCCAACATGCTGAATCTGCCATTTAGACAGAAATGTGCAGGCAGATTTGGCTTTTAAAGAAATAGGAAATTGCAGTCTGATTAGTTTAATTCCTGTAATGCACAAAACACACCTATGATTAATTAAGAGACTAAATAAAAGCCCCAATGCCCCTTACACCTCAGCTATGTGCTTAGAGAAAGTGGAATTGGCTGCCCCCTACATGAACTCGCACTATGTACGTTATTGTTATCAAGAGAAAGCTGTTATTTGAAAATAAGGTGATAATTAAGACGCAGACAAAACAAGTTATAAAAGCAACCAAAGCGACTCTTACCTTCCGTATCACTACTAACGTCTCCATTGTGGATTCACATAATGGAGGCTTTGTTGAATCCTGACACTAACCTTGATTCATTAAGGTGTCCAAGGATAAAACAAGTTGCCTCAAAAGAGGCATACAAAGTCTGAAGATGTTACTTTCCCAAAATAGCGTCGAGTTAAAAGAAACCGAACTGAAATGAGTTTTTTGTGATTGCATAAGCTAAAACTCTACCAGGCAAACAGCTCTAAATAATTTCCCAGTCTTGTGTGAAGCCATTCTCATTTCATATGCTGATATTGCTGCTGTGTGTGCACTGCAGTTATCCTTGTAGCCTGTTTTGTCATTTAGTGGAGCTATTCATTGGAGACTCATATTCTAGCTTTAAACAAGGGATAGCAAGCCAGACTCCTAACCCTTTATTGTCGCATGGAGACCAAAGTGCAGCACAGTGCACTTTGTTTATCAGACTGAGCACGTCGGTCCGTTTACTTCCTTTCTTTTTTTTTTTTCACATCACAGCGATTCATAAAAAGAGTCCTAACAGAGAGGAATTTCATCATGTTGTGTATCATGTTTCCTTGCAGCAGTGAAAACCTTTTTTTTTTTCCCGTCTGTGTGTTTGTACATGCTGAGGACATCAAAGCGACTGCCACCCCCGGGGGGTGCCACTGCACATTTACTTTGTTAGTGTGCTGCATTGTGTATGTGTGTATAAGTGTGTGTGTATAAGTGTCAGGGGTAGAGCTGTGTTTGTATGGCGGGTGGGTGTGTTAGGTTAAGGGATGACATGAATGACTAGCAGGAAGGTGTTTTGCTTTGTGGTGTCGACAGTATGTTAATAGGAATCCACTTACAGACATTTAATGAGCTTCCTGCTGCATTCATCCCAGACTGCATATTTCATGGAAGTGACTGCAGATTGTACCTAATACTAACATAATTGACGCATAAGTGTTATGAACATGTTGTATAAATAAGACATATTTTCCCCCTCGTATTATGATTCTTTCATAGCGAGGACGTAGGAGTAAAGTGTGTGTATGCTCAGTATGGGGGACAGATATCTTTGTTTACATTTGCAGTGACAGGATTTAGCTGCTCCTTTAGCTTCATTTATAAAAACTGAGCAACAGACACTGAAGTGTGTGTCTGGAGGACAGCGCCTGCCCTGGCAATGTTAAAGGCCTTGCTGAGGTTTCTGACTGGCCCCCCTTGCCCCCTCAATCACAATTTCAACTACCCCTCCCCTGTTAATTTCTCCAATCAATTTGTGAATAACAGTTTAAGGGGGGCGCAGTAGTGTGTCTGTTATTATAAGTGTAGGCTAATTTAAATACTGTCTATAGCAGTGTTGCTGCAGTACCATGCTTAATGAAATTACGCTTGTGACTACACTACTCTGTTTTCGCCACAGGGGGCACACCATGTTCATAGTTCACATTCATGCATCACTGTTCAAGGGGTATAGACCAAAAAAAAAACCAAAACCAAAAAATTTGGCACCCCTGTGACCAGTTTGTACCCCAAGCAGTTGCCCAGGTTGCCTTTGGGGGGAGCCCTTCCGCTAGGACATTTCCGACCTAACTGATGTACACTGTAGAAATAAGCTAACAACGTAAAGAACCTCTTAGCCAGCAACCTAAATGCTAAAAATGGTAAGTTATTTCTAACCTGTTTTACCAAGCTCAACATGACCAGGATAAATTTTCTTGACCCGGTCACATAAAAGTGGTTATCAGCTGGGTAAATCAATCCAGAGTTTACTGGTCAAGATATGAGAGGCTTTCACATAAAAGAGGCAGCGTTTGAAGCAGAAGACCAAAAGCAAACATGGACAAGTCTACTGGCAGCAGAGCGGGACATTTTAGAAACGATGAGCAAACTATAATATTTGACAAACTTATACAAAAGTTAAACACATAATTCAGGCTAAAAGCTACACAGTTGAAGCTGCCAGATGCGGGAAGGACAGCTGGCAAAAATATCAACAACTGTGAACGCTGAAGGCTCATAAAATCACTGCAAAGACAATAAAGAGAAACACACAACCATAGGATGAGTGATGAATCACAACAAAGCTGGCTGTAGAGTTTAAAGAGACAGATATCTGCACATCACAAAGCTCCCATTTAAAGGAGTTTTACTTTCTGCTTTGTGAAGTTTTGAGCGCACAGCTCTTCCTCAAACTACGTCCATATCTTAGACATCATTAGGGCACAAGCAGGTCCGATTTTTACATTTAGATACTCCATTAATCTTTATTCTTTCAGCATGAAACCTTTTTTAGACTCAACGTTCAGATATAAAACGAGACATTACATAGATAAACGACACACCAAATATAATAAAAGATCAAGGTAGAAAAGAAAATCTAATCTAACAAAGAGACAACTGGATAAATGTCTGCACAGGAGGTTTTGCAGATTGATAAAACAAAGATGATTCAATTTCCAGAGTAATTTAGCAGGCAAACAAAGGTATAAATGAGATTTAAGTTTAAGAAGTATTGACTCCTGCAGATTCAGACACTTCACTTACACCTTTTGGGTCTCTGTAGAAATGTTCTCATGGCATCATGATGAGCTACTCATTATGCTCATTATACTCACTCTTAGGAGTCTCATTAAATGTGTTGCCGAGATATATTCTTGTAGTGTGTATGACACTTTTAGACTCATGCTTTTATCTGCAGTCCCGGTGGTCTCAAACTCACTTTAGAGCTAATAAAAATAGGCTAGAAAAATATCAATTCAAAAATAATTCAAAGCAGTAAGTAAGCTTAGTTTTCATATCTTATAAGTTCAAATGTTGCACATCTTTACTGCCTCAAACGGTCTCTGAGAACAGTGCGAGTAGCTGTCTCCAATTAGTCTTCCCTCTCTAAAAGAATATGTATCCATCATCTAAAAAGGACTGTCAGGTAAAGTCAAAGAGGTTTTTCAGTTTCTGAACACTCTTGTCCTCACGATCTGCACTGCGAGCTCCACAGGATCTTTTATGAAAGGTTATTGACTGGTCAGTGCTTTTAAAGGCATTGATCTCCTAACTGCTCTGCAGCAGGTTAGGTGTTCAGCTCAAGTTTCCTTTGTGATTTACCTCAGTAAGAAGTAATCCAACTTTGTAAGACTGAAAACTCAGAGTAAAACTCAAAGTTACCTCGCTTAGTGCGAATCCTGCATCGCAGCACAGCTTCAGGTCTCTGGAGATCTGAATGTGTACAAACTAACAGCTGTTAGCCGTCCTTTGACAGGGATTTGGCCCGTTTATTCCTTACATGCAAATGTAACACTGAAACAAGCTGCACATGACTTTGCTGTTATGGAGAAGTTGGAAGTTGTATCAATACAAGCATATACAACATATTACAATGGAAACACAAGAATACACGTGTCTCCTACTGAAACGCTACAGCAGGAAGGTGTGCATGAAGAGATTTAACTTCAGTCACTTCTATTGCAACAATTTGCTTGTCACTTTTTGCAAGCCAGCAAGTAGCCTCATTAACAAACATCATGCAATAAGAGAAACAAAAGAGGGATCACAAAAGAAACATTTTTACTGGTGTTTTTTTTAATTGACATTTATTAAAAAAATGTTTAAGTCTGAACTTCCCTTCTCTGCATTACAGTCATTGTGCAACTCCCCCGTACATTTTGTCTAAATTGAAACCATTTAACTTTCAATCATACCTTCTTTGCATTGTCTGTCCTGTTTTGCTCTCATTTTTGTTGTTGTTTAACTCTGTGAAAATCCCGCGGGATCGAGACTAAAGTAGCAAGTGCTTTGGATAGATATTTATGGAGTAGAACAGCAGCAGAGTCTGGTATGGTGTCGGGATATAAGCTCTGTTTTTTCCAGAAGACTATAATGCTGCACAAGTGTTGATATCATCTACCGGATATTACTTATCAGTCTAAACTCTTCAGATAAGGACTTTTTCCTTGATAAAGTCCAAAATCTGTCTTATCTTCTCGATACTGCCTCATGCTCAACACCAATATCTCATAAAAGATGCACATGCTGTTTTCTGCTTGTGCTGTATACAATTAATGTCTCTGTGCAATTAAATTTATGAATTATTAATGTTTTTTTGGTATATCAGTGCACATTGTATCTGTACATGTGAGAGGTCTCTAAAGTGCATATACTCTTTACTGTTATTTGTTATTTTTTCCCGTTTTTACTTGCTTTATCTTTTTGCATTTTATTCTGTTATCTCAACACTTTTCGCCCTCTTCTTCTAAATCTTGTGCTACTTAAACATGAATTTTCCCCGTGAGAGACCGGTGAAGTTTAATCTTATCTCATTTTGTCTTATCATATAAATTATATGTCAGTCTGTTATCACATCTCAGGCCGCTGCCACTGCGATCTGACAAAAAACACACATGGAAGACAAAACAGAAATCCATTTAATACTTGATGCAGCCATGAATAATGTCAGTACCTTTGCGGCTTTGAAACGTCCCTCTGGACCCATCAAGCCACTGACCCAGATGGCTACTAGGTTGTGGAGAGTATGCAGTTATTTTCTGTGAATGTCAGCAGCGATGTGCGCTTCCAAGTATGCACGTACAGAGACACACTTCAGGTGAGTAGTTTGAAGTGTGGAAATCTGTGCCAAATGTAGCTATACGGATACTGTAAGACCCAAGTCCAGGTCCGGAGGGAGAGAGAGAGGGGTAGAGAGAGGGGGAGAAAGGGACATGACTGAAGCCAAGCGTGCAGGGAGCAGCCTGGGTTGTGCGCAAGAACAACCTTTGCATGTGCAATGAGTTCCAGGCAGGAGGCAGAGAGGAGAGGAGGAGGAAGCACTAGCGCAAGTGCAGCAAGCTTCTCAGCATTGGTATGTTAACTACACACCAGGTTTTGTGTGTGTGCTGTTTGTGCACATACATTGTGTGTGTGTGTGTGTGTGTGAGAGTGTGTGCAAGTGTTATCTGGTAGATGGTTGGGCATGATTGGTGCGTGCACGAGGGAGGATGGGGCTGCCAGACACTGATTGGTTGTGCTCCCTCACAGGGTGTGGCTTGAATATGAATGACTGCTCCTGCCTTACGCGCTGCCAGGTTTTGGGGACAGTTACTGAGGAGGGATGGGGTGTTTGAGATTGTGCGTGTTGAGGGGAGAGCATCGGAGCTTGTGAGAGAAAGGAGGAAAGAAAAGGGGAGGGAGAAAGAGAACAGGAGCTTGTGAGAGAGAGAGAGAGAGAGAGAGAGAGAGAAAGGGAGGAAGCTTCAAGCAGCAAGACTGGACTACCGCTCAAACACTGCAGTCTTTCTTTTTTGCTTCTTTCTCTTCTCCCTGCCCGTCTCTTCTTCTTGCTTCTTCTTCTTCCTTCTTCTTCTCTCGCTATTTGGCCATGACCCTTGTGGACACCTTGATCTCCTTGCCCACCTAGAGAAGAGGAGAGATATACAGTAGCGGAGAAGGGAGAGACGTGAAGAGGGGACACGGCACACTTTGCCTCACTGATGAGAGTCTGGAAATTAATTAACCGCCGTCAGCACTGAAAGGGGGGCATAAAGAGGGGATCGGAGTGAGGTGCGGGAGGAAAACAGGGGGAGTTGAAGGTGTGGAGAGAGGCAGAGTAAAGCCTGGACACTTTTCAGAGACGAAAGGGACAAGTTAGGACAGAGGCACAAGACAAGAGAGGGAAATCTGGCGAGGGAGGAATTGAAAAGGGACACTAACTCAATAATTCAGGAACGGTCCACTCACATGCGTTATTCATCCTTTCATGCCTTTTTTTTAATCACCTTCCCACATTCATCACACCATCCCTCTCTCTCATCTCCTTGTCTTGATTAGTTTTTTTCTTTTCTTTTTGCATGTCAGCAAAAGCACATCGACAGCCACAACCACATGCCGAACACTTAGACCACAGCGAAGCATTTTTATTCTCAGTGCATGTGCGATCCGTTACTGAGTCAAAGAAGTTGATTGGCTGAAGCAGGGGAGCCATTACCTCCCAGCCGAGAGCACCTGCTCAGGAATTTCTCATGAGACCAGGTAGGACGTTTTTGGATCATTTTGCCATCCCGAAGCTGCTGGAGCGGTCGAGTCGAAGCCCTCCAGTTGTTTCCCTGATTGAAGTGTTACAAGATGAAAGTGCAAAAGAGCTTATCTCTCAGAGCATGACACCTGTGTTTGAGTGATTGAAGCGAGGGAACCTGGGATGTGCAGATGTGTATATGTGTGTGTGTGCGTGCGTGTTGGGATTACGTCCTAAATACACAGAATTACACAGGTGTTGCTGCAGGATTATGCAAAGTCTGCTGCTGAATATAGTGGCACTGTAGGATTAAAGAGAGGAACTTCAGTCAAGTGAACGGCAGCACATTATCTTCCACAGATTAACTCAGATCAAGTGTGATCACTCCTGGGGTGTAATTGAATCGTCCATTCCAGGGTTTGACAGGGGGTCATAATTATTTGGGGCTAAACTGAGGATAGCTTGAAACATTGCTGTAATCCATCTCTCTGCTCTCGGTGGAATAACTTCTGGTCCTCCATTGTGGACTTTGCTCAAAGCTGAAGCAACACAGACTATTAAAGACCCTCAAAGGTTCATTCACCTTCCATAATGCGACGCTCGAGCACAGACGAGACGCCGTACCGGCGCAGTCCATCTCTGGACAGCAAACCTGACACGCCACCATTCAGTTCTGGGTTTCACCGCTTCAGTGGGGAGTTTGAGTACAAGCGGCCACCGTTTGCCTTTGGCTTCCACACTACAAAGGGGCCACAGACGTCTAAGGGGCGCTACGCCCAGGGGAAGAAGTATGTTGTGTTTTACCTGGACCTCTCCTTCATATTCCTCCTAGAACTGCGGCGCTGCAGGATGGCTGAGGGTTGCATGATGGCCCTGCGATATGGAATGGTCTTCTTCAACCTTCTTTTCTGGGTGAGTCAATTATCTTCCATTTTTTTTTCCTCCCGGCTCTGAGTGAGTGTGAGTTTTAATGAGAGATGTTTGTTCTGCAGAAAGCAATGTTTTCTTTCTTGACTTTTATGGGTTTTTTTTCCCCCCCCTGTTTCTCTGTTACTCGTATTTTTTTTTTCTTATCTTGTTCAGAGGAAGCTCTGCTATGTGAGTCTGTGTAACCAGAGTGATGTGAGAGGAGTGAGGAGGGGGGCCAGGGGGGGTGTGAGAAAAGAGACAGATCATGCATTTAGATCATGTGTACAAAGCCCACTGTGTGGGTGAGTTGAGCTTCTCTGTAGCCTATACAGTACTTTAAGTGTGGGTGTACGCTGCATTGTTTGCTGTGATAAGCTTCGGCATATTTGGAGCTCGTATTGTCTGTAGACTAGTTAATCACAGTGTTACCGTAGTGTTGTAATTCCTCACCTACCTCTGCTTCACCCCTCTCCCCTGCACAACAAAGCTTCTCAGCCCATCAAAGCATCTGCTGTCAATCTGCTCTATCTGGCCGATCGTATCTGTTTGCCGTTAGGGATGTTTGAGCTCCGGTGTCTGTCTGCCTCTGTCAATCCCGCTCCGATAGCCCCCACAACAGATCACTTTCATTCGCGCCGTGAAGCCTGTCATGTTCCACAGCTGCGCTTCACATTTAAAGATCTCCGTCTCTGCCTCATCTGTGTTTTTTTTTTCCCACGGACTCCCTTTTGTGCAATCCTGTTGCAACTTATCAGGGAGTTTTAAAAGGGATGCCGGTCTTACCTTGCTGGGATTACTTTGAATTGCTGTACATCTGCTCTTATTGGTAATAGTGTGAGATGAGGCCTTGAACTATGAAATGCAATCTAGCTGCCAAAATGCAATCTCCCTTGGGGAATATGTGACCTCTTCACCTCTACATCTTCTGTCAGCTATAAACCGCTGTCAAGAGGGGTTTCAGGTTATTAGCGCACTCAGTATGTGTGTATGTGTGTGTGTGTGTGTGTGTGTTGCCACCGGGGATAAATAATGATCACATGACCATGACGAGCCTTCTCCTCCTGAGAAGCCAATCATGTTATGATCCTGCAGGTAGGAACCGAGGACCTTTTCCAATTAAAGCCTGTATTTGAAAATAATGTCTGTGAGTCTCAGCTGAGGGCTGATGTCAGACCCCAGTTATGTCATCACTTTAGGTGCAATTTTCAAGCTGTCAAATGTCAATTAGTTCATCCAAAACCCATTTTTTGAGTGTCCTGTTGAAATTTAGACTTTTAGAAAGGTCTATTATGTCAGATTTAGGATGGACTATCAGAATATTTATAATTATGTTTTCATTAGGGTCAGAACACCTGGAAATAAGAACTGTTGTGTTTTCGATATGAGCCCTTCATATCTACACAGGGAGCGGGTTTTCTCCCACAGAGTCCGCCATGTTGCACCACAATGTGTGTACAGTTTAGATTAGAGCAGTTTATCTGTATTTACATCAGCGACCGTGTCCAAAATACATTAACTTTCAGAAGAAAAGAGAAGCTTTTTGTATCAGATTTAGCTCCCAGCAAAGTCCCATCTGCAGTAACCTGCAGGTGGAAGGAAACAATAAAACACAGAGAGAAAAACCTGCTATCTCTGTTTTAAATTAAC
>JAPZDZ010000001.1:25028203-25044692 GCA_029783805.1 Acanthurus tennentii | reverse complement strand
TTTCCCAGCAGACCCGGCAAACTTCCTACCTCACTAACTTCTGGATGGGGATTAGGTGATTTAATCTTATGGCTCTTAGGCACTTTTCAAATGTTATTGGACCAAAAGGATATTATTTCCTGATTCCCTGAGAGTGAAACAAATCATTTTACAAGGGTCGAGATGCTTCAAAAAAATGTACCCACTGTTTTACATCCGCTTCTTACACAATGTAAGCTTATGGGAAGAAAAGTCATTATGGGCCCGTTGTTCACCTCATGGCATAAAATTATGAAACTGTAAGGATTATCTTAGATTTTCTGTCCATAAATTGGCTTAGTTCAGAACTTGACTGAGACTCCTTATGTCTTAATTTTTCAGTATCAAAGTAGAGTAAACTGCAAACAAGGGCTGCCAAAAGCTAAAGCTACATACTTTTAACAAATCCAATTCACCAAAAAAGTGAGCTAATGTAAAGTTAAGATAAATATGGCCAAAGCTACAGGTTTAGTTTCTTGTTCCTAACGTTATGCCTCCTGTCTTTATCACCAAAAGCTCCAAAAGTTATGGAAACTGTAGCTCTAAAATCTGGTGCATAAAACTGTTCTGTTTAAGTCAAAGCAAGACAGCAAGTTTAAGAAACAAAATGTATTAAACTTATGCTTTTTTCCTCAGACAACCTCATGCATTATAGATATCTGTACCAATTTACATGGGAATCCATCCCCAAAAACTCCAAAGATGTCAAAACCAAAGTAATGAGCAAACAGAAAGTTTGTCATTATTCAGACTTAATGTAAACATGTATTTATTCATTAGGAGTCTGGTGTAATTTAATGGATCTTTTTCGTGACCTGGTGGAAAGTTGTACCACTGTCTCTCAGATCGTCACCCCTCTGTGATTCAGGCTGTCACTCCCATGCGTGTGAGAGACAGAGCTAAGTCCTTGCAGAGGACTTGATGGATAAGCTCGTAACTGTTTTAAGCACTCACATGGGCCCAGAGGAAGAAGATGTATCACCCATCAAGCAGCTCATCCCGGCCGACGCAGAGAGGGAGGGTCAGTGAGGGCCGGCGAGGAATAAAATGTGGCTCTTTTAACAAATTTAAAAGTGCGGAGAGAAAACTGTACATCACGTCTCCTAGTCTGTCCTACCGGCTTTGACTGACCAAACCTCCTCGTCTCTCTCTGCTCTCTTAACCTGTCACTTAGAAATATCAAGGCTGAACAATCTGCAGCTTTACAACAATCCTCACTTTGCCGTCTTCGCCTTTCTTTACAGTCTTCAGCTATTTCTTTCTTTTCTTCTCTTCTCCTTTCAATCCCTCACACATTCTGGTGTCTGCTGCCTTTTTTTCTTCAATTTATAACTTATACACTCCTCACAGACAGATATTATCCCCCTGTGGCCTTTTCCTCCTCTCTGATAAATGGTGTATTAAATAACTCAGCTGTCTTCTCTCTTCCCTTTGTGTCTCCGCAGTTCTTCATCCTCCTCCTGCTCATCTTCTTCCTGGAGATTCTGTCCATCATGCTTTTCTTCATCTACCAAGACGAGGTAAGACCCCTTTGAGAGATCTCATCACGTTGCATCCTATGATTTTCTCCGGCTGAACACGATCATAAACGGCTGTGGAAATGCCCCTAATATGTCATGCAGATTGTTGATGTTCAGATGGAGGCTGGCATGTGAAAGGACGCATCTCGGCAGCGAGGTTGTTTTGAAGTTCCAACAAGCATCGTTGTTTGTTGGTTAATAAAAAATAAAAAAAAAAGAGGAGCATGTCGACTGACACGCTGCATTAACGATGCTTCAGCGAAACTGAGATGATTTCTTTTTCACGCGCACACATCTGAGAGGGAGGTTTTCTCTTGGCTACAACTAAAGAACAATAATTCCACACTTTCCTTTCCTTGTTAATAAATCTCTTTATTATCTCGGCTCGTCCATCTTGGATGATTTTCCCTTGCAAATAAACAAGTCAGGAGAGAGAGGGAAAAAAAGCGCATGAGCTATCCCTCTCCTAATATGAATTTGTAATCCGTTCACATTTTCAGCTGAGGTTTTAATAATGCATTGAAAGGGCATGTTAAATTCCTTCCATCCTAATCTTAATTAAGGGTTTGAGGGCTGGATTTTGGATTTGTTGTGAAATTTTGACAACAAGTGCGTCTTTTTTGTTAAAATATCAAACCCTAAAGACTTTGTAGGCAGTGACAGTTCGGCCTCTGTTCAGTCCACAAACATTTATTGAACACAGAAAACAAACATCATCTTGATAATGGGTAGTAGCACAAGATTACTGTGATTTTTTCCACCACTGAAAGGAATTATGTTAGGGAAAGTCTGGGTGGATGCTTTGAATAACTCAAAAGTTTGGTAATATGGACTTAACACACTTCCTCAAGCTCCCAAAATGTTCTTTATGTGTTATTCTTCAATGCAAACTGCTGTTTCCACAGTCACATAATCACTCAAAAGTACAATTAAACTTTAGCAGTGTGAAATAAAAGCATGAATTATTTTCTTTGTAATCAAATTACTTATTGAATTCAATTATAGGTGACATGACAAGCAGTGAAAACAAAAACAACAGCAGTAAAAAAAAAAAAAAATCTACTTCTATATAATAGAAGAGGATGTCCAAACATCATTTAAATTGGAGGGCAATAGAGAGACAAAGAGCTAAATGTAGCAGAGAGAGAGTTAATTCCAAACAATAAAATAAACAAGAATGATTTAGATGAATTTTCTTAAATGGAAAAATTTAAGACGGCGTAGAAACATATGTTCAAGGTGGAGGAAGGAGGAAAAATCTCCACTAGAATACTTTTATAAAGCCAAGGCTGCCACTCACTTGCAAAACCTCTACAGCCCACCAGGGGACCTGCATTCTGGGAAAAGCTGTTCTCCACCACAAGGAAACATCCTGAAATTACTTATTTTGCTCAACCAACAGCACAAAATACAAAGATATGTAGAAAAAAAAATACATAAAGTGGAGCAAAACAGCATTACATTAAGCAAACATTATCAAATTAATGGGTGACTTACTTTTACTGATGATATATTCCTGCACTAATAGCATGTTAACGTACATAAAAACCCAACATGAGGCGGGCTTTGAAACTTATTTCCATTTAAGCACAGAACTCATGTGTCTAACAGCTCAATAAAATGATAAAACACATTAAGTCTGCAAGCGATGTCGTTTTATTTAGGGCTCGGTATATTTGCGCCCCTACAGGCACGTTATACGACCGCTGTCAGGTGTAGTGGACTGTAGTTTAGAGCTCCTCCATAAATCACTGGCAATTTCTCACCCTCTTGCGTTGCATTATTCATGTGTTGGGACAGTGAACGTTGTCCCTGAAGACTTAGGCCAAGGCCAACCCTGACTCTGATGCCTTTGTACTTTCTGGTAAATAACAACCTACTTTGATATTTCCTCCATATTTGGGCCTAAATTACATTTGCTGCTGTAGACTTTGAACCTGCGTGTGATTTGTATTGGCTTTTATCTCTTTGTTATTGTAATTCTAGCCTGATTATATAATTACCTAATGTGTTGTATTGCCATCTCTGTTTGTCTTTGTTGTTGTTGTCGTTGTTACTCAATGAGCATATCTGGAGAAAAGGCGTCTTTCTTTTTTTTTTTTTTCCCCGGGCTTTCAGCCAATCAGCACTGCTCTGTTTACCTTTTAATGAATGGCGTCTTTGTCACTTCTCACCTTCTCTCTTAGGATCTGTGTTCCCTTGTGTTCAGAGCATCCCCCCCTATTACTCAGCCTCTGAATAATTCTTCTTTTGTCTAACCCAGGAGGCGATTAGCGACAGTAATAAGATAGTGATGGTTTGGATTTTCTGTGCTGCCGGTGCAAAAAGGGAAATCGCTCACTCTAAAGAATGGGCAGCCATTGCCAGGACTGCTAGTAATACTTTCTGAAAACAGCATGGGACTATATTAGAATAATGAACAAAACCTGCACAGTAATATCACGAAGAATATTTAACAACGGGGATCACTTTTTAATGTTTCCTCTATTAGTTAGCCTGCATGGGCCCTTACTGCAGGTATGACTGAGCCGAGTAACGTGTGGAATAAAATGGTCCGCTCTTTCAAAACCTCAGGAGAACTTATGGTCCCTGCATCGGATCCACATCAAAGTATTAATCCATGCACATAAAGGTGCATCGTTTGGAGCATCCGGCAAAGAAAAAAAGTGAAAATAATAAAAATGTTTGACAAATGTAGGTAATCAAAATGTTTTCATGTCTCGTGTGAATAATGAACAACAAATTATGATACCTTGCTCGCTCGTACATGACAGAACATCAGTAAAAACATTAGTATAAGTGATTTTAACTCCTGCATTACTTGCTAATAGAGCAAGAGAGTGTGATATTGATTCCTCCAGTTGCACATGCTGTCCAGTGCCAACTTATCATTTTAAAGCACTAAAAAGTTCTATAAATACGAAGTAAACAGCATTTTGGTAATGTTTTTGCAGATAAATCATAAATCTCTGTTGATGAATGAGATAGCACAGTGTGTGAGAGTTAAAAATAAAACTCCCTCTGGTTATTTATCATTATTCGGGGAGCTTAATTTTAAAAAAGTAAAAATAAACTTACTAGATGAAAACAAAACATTAAATCTAACCAACACGCTTCTCTCTGAGCGCGCAAATATTTTTGGGCCCATATTTTAGGAGATCTTTGTTGGTGTTGCTTTGATTTTATCCTCAAGAGCGTCCCACGGTTTTTTAGATGAACAGGACCGTCTGCTTTTCCTCCTCCATCACCATGGTAACCCCCTGCATGCAGTCCTGCAGTTGAAGCACAAGCCGATGCCATTCCTCCACCGTGCGATGCCTTCCAGAGGCCATAACTTAAACAGTGAGTGCAGCAGTGGGTGCATGTTGATGAACTCCATCTCAGGCTTCAGGGATGGTCATGCTTAGTGGTCCAGTTTATTGCACCTGCTTTAGACCTGATAAAGAGCTCCGTGACGCAGCTGGAAGCTACTTCAAACAGCTCACAGATCTTCCGTGCAGCTGAAACGGTCACAGTTTGTTTCACTTTGTTGGTTCCTAAGGATGATGAAAAGGTCCTGTGAGGTTAACGTTAGCGGAGCCACTGCGACTCAAAGTGTCAAAGAGAATAAAAATGAGTCTGACTCAGCGGCGTGATATTGAAAACTGATGCATGGGTGTTTTATGCCGTTTCCGCATCAGTTTACAACCTTGTCGGCTTGGCTTTATTATCACCTCAAGGGAAAAAAATTCCCCACCAGACAAACATAAAGAGAGCAATAACAACAGCAGCAGACCATCGGTGAGTTTTTGTCCTACGTTTGAGGACCTACTGTATCAACAATCCTCATCTTATAACACTTATCATTTCTATCGTTTTATTGTTTTATTTCTATTGTTTTATTTTCCCTTTATGTCTGTTAGTAGTAGTGCTGTAGAAGTAGAGGGTAGTAGAAAAATAGCATTGGCAGGAGTGGTAGAAATATCTGATCACAACAGTCTCCCAGACTTCTGAAGTATATTTATGTTGTTAATTAAATGCTTGTTAGCACAATATGTAAGCTGTTCTTTGATTATTGGCTTATGTTTTAACTGCCCTGCATTCAGTCTCCTACATAAATAAACCCTTGTTGAATGTTGCCAGTAGCATAATTGGCCAATAGTTTAAATAAATTGATATCTAAATTATTGCAAAATTTTCATTAAAGCAAATATACAACATAACCCTCTATTAGAGACCAGTTATTTATGAATCCATCAGGAAGCTTCACCCACCAACACAGCATATAACTCCAGCTAGTTTTGATAAATACAGATGTTTCACATAGACTAAAATCAGTGATCAACAAATGCCAACGGATGCAAAGACAAGCCAACAGGCAGATCCTTCAGAGTGAAGGCAGCCAGCAGACAAACAGCTTCCCAGCCAAAACTGCAAAACTAACAGATGCCAGTTCAACAGAGCCTGAATATCAATTTATAATATACACGTTAGCAGAAACAGCTGAAACTTACTATTATGGAGTGAATCAATGATAAACCAGTTGGCAAAAGAGTTTGAGTTACACCTGCAGCTGTGTGAAGAGAGTTGAACGGCCCTTGCCTCCTTTCAGGCTGCAAACATAGGAAAAGAAACACAGAAAATTCCCTTCAGCTTAAGGTTTCTTGGAGTTGACAAAGCAGTTTTATATTGAATTTCCTTTAAAGTTTAACTTAAAAGTGTTAGATGCACTACACACAGTTTACAGTGTGACCAGTCAGACTTTTTCTCAAACTTACCTCGTTTCTTTTTGTTTGATTACTCTCCTCTTCTCTCTGGTGCCTTCATCTTGGCCTGAAGCTTATGGATGAACACAAATCTTCGCTCAAGTTGAAACATTTTTATCTTACACATGTAGTTTCACCTTCAATATCCACTCAAAGCTGCCTAAAGCAAAAAAAAACAGCAGGACTGCTGTAAGTGAGCATGCTATGTGGCAGCAGCAGCAAGTTTTGCAAATTTACAGGCCCTGCAGGCTCACACAGGTGTTTTAACTTCAGCTAATTAAACCTCTGCTCAGGTGCTGCAGAGTGCACAGATTTATGAGATGTAACCAAACTTTGTGTCCTGATAAGACAGGTGTAAGTAGTTAAAAAAAACATCTGGATTAGTCATACGTGCATTTACAAAGATCGATGGATGCTTCAAACCTAAAATTCTACATGGAAACAACTAAAAAGTACCAGTTCTTTTATGTTTGAAGCTGTGTCTTTTCCTCATTGTTGTGCAACCAATCTAAAACCAGACAGGGGGCATATCAATCAAACTTAGTCTGTACACACCTACACAGTTCTGGGGAGAGGTCTCATCAGGCACAATAAACCTTCATTATAACACTGGCTCAGTGTTAGAGCCCCTGTAATTAAGCCAGCATGCACAATACTGGGCCCCTGATACCTGCACACCAAAATGAAGTGCAGCCAGTCAAAATGTCTGGACTGAAAAAAGAGGTCATCCTGAAAAACACTTGTGTGATTAGACCATGGGTGTCTTGGGTCCTTAAAATAGACCAGTTTGCTGTGCAAGGCTGCATTTGATATGCGGTGCACCTGAGGTCAGTAGACATTCAGTGCGTTGTCGTGCATTTTTCTTATTTTGTATTCCTGAGTGTCAGAGTCTAAAACAAATAAATCAGATCTTTGCAAGTTTAAGTGTAGTTTGTCCAGTGTTTGTAGGTGTCAACCGAGGTTTCCAATTATCCCAAGTTTAAAGCAACATTTTGTTGAAATCTGTATTCTGTACAGTTTGAAACTCCAGCAGTTTTTGTCTGCAAGACCTCTGTCATAAATACAAATCTGAAGTTTCTGTATTAAGTTGTTGGCTGTTATGTAAATGCAAACAGCAAATAAAACTCAGCAGCTGCCTGAAACTTCTGTCCTGAAGTGGCATTTAAAGTTTGCACATTAACTCAGAGCAGCAGGATGCTAAACTAACATAACCTGAACCAGAGACAACACGCTGCTCACGCCTGACTTTTACAATCACCGGTGTTGTGTTGAGTTCTGTCTGCCCGCAGAGATCAGCACGAACGACGCCGGAGCGCACAACGACAGCAAAAACTGACAGATGATTTTTACAGCAACTCGCAGTTTAAAAGTTGTATAATTTGCTTTGTGGGTGTTCATCAATGATGCAAAATCATCTGATGTCTCTAGTCTATGAACATTCAGTTTCCTCAATGTTTTATTGGACTCAGAAGAAGTTGTATTTATGAACAGTCTCTGAAATCTGACAATATTTCTGAGGACAAACTTGTTCTTATTATAAACTGACAAAAAAAATACCTCTTAAGATTCACTGATATACATTTTAGTCTGAAACGGCTTACTAACTCGTGTTTATGCCTGTTTTGACTCTCAATGGAGATTTTTAAAACATTTAGCACCTCATCTGTGCTGCAAAACCTAGTGGATGCAAATCTTGTTTTCATGTAATAAAATTATTGACATTAAAAACTCTGCTTACACCTTCATGCACCACTTATGATAATCATCCAGTAATAATAAAATGCAACAAATAAGTTATTCTCTGTGAGGAATATTTATTTTTCGGCAGTACATTTTTCAGGTACTATCAATGCAAAGCAAAGGAACTGAACTCCAAACTGAGTGCAGCAGTTAAATGGTGTTTGTCTGATAACTGTTTGTATTTGTCATCTCACGTACTAGTAGCATTGTGGTAGTGATTGTACTTGTGGCAGTAGTTCAGGAAATAAACCAAAAAAAAAGTCTTTTATAAGCCTGCATGGATATTTAAAGGTCTGAATAAAAGCGCCAGAAATGGAGGGCATAAAGTTAACTTGATCAAAAGTTACCAAACAACAATAGAAATTATATCTCTGGCTCCTTGATAAGTTTATTCCTGAGGTAAATACAAAGCTGTTGTGAAAATATATATATCAGACATGGAGTCTGTGAGATAAATAATTCAAAACCAGGTCAATAACCGGAAAGCTGTGTTTGTCTACACTGATTCAGACGGCTTATTACACCAGAATCCTTTACACTGAAACAGATGTATAAACAATGACCTTGTATTCTGTATCATTGTATAATTTTGTTCGATCTAATGTTGTATGAACACAAATACCAATATAAGCTTGTGTGTTTGCAGACACAGACATAAACTTTGTGAGCAGCTGAGACATGAATAAAACAGAAGCATCTTTGAACTATCAACAGTTTTTGATTTAAGATTTTAATCCAATACCTGTTTTACACCGACGGTGAAACATCACAGACATCTGCATCTTCTGGGATGTTTGACTTCAAACTGTTTGCAACAAAGACCCCGCAGCGCAGAGGTTTAATTTTTGACATTGATGTGATAAAATGAAAAGAAAATTTGTCTGTGATTTTTCACTGCAGTTTTCATTCCACTTTTTTGTTGTTCTGACTTCACCCCAACTTATTTAATCCACTTCTGTTGAAGTCAGTGATTTCCTGCACTCGCAATGAAGATTTTTGATAACCATCTGGTCTGATGTTTGGATTAGAAAGTGAAAGAACCGACATGTGAAGGAGGGTTTATAGTTGAGAGCTGTGAACTTTACAAAGAAGAGCCTCATGTCTCACTGCTGTGTTGTTTTTTCAGGGTACTTGGAGTGAAGAAATTTGCGTCTCTGTAATAGGTTTTTTTTAATTTACTGATAATTACTAGAATAGCCTCCGACATTTGATTGTGGCATTTACACAAAAACTTTTCTTAGAGTGCTCAAATAAATTAAAAGTTTCTGAGCATCCACAATTTAATGAAAACTTTATAAAACTTAATTGAAAAACAGTTTCATAAGATGCACACTGAATGTTTTTTTTCTTTTGATGAAAAAACATGACCTGGGTTGTAATAATTTTGTGTACTTATTACATATTTAGAAGCTGGGTGTGATATCAAACCTCAAAAGTGTTTGAGTTGTGACATAAAATATTAATAAAATGAGTATCCAAAACTACAGAGTGCTTTTTAGTTTATGTTGAAACATATGGATGTGAGATTTTTGACTTATTCTGTTGAATAGAAGATTTTTGTGGTTTTTATGAGAGAAAAACACGTTTTTTAAAGGTTACATAATCAACGCTTTGTTTTGGATGCACAATGTGACATCCTGCTCACTTCTCCTACATGAAAGAGTGTAACCTAAGTTAAAACAGCGTGCGATCTCTTGCGAAACAACTGCATTTACCAACAACAGTGTGGGAAGTGTTCCCTGTCCCAACAAATTCAGAACAAGTGCATATTGATAGAAAGAAAGCATATATATATATTCAATAGTCTTTGCACAAGAGTTTAACAAATATTAAATTCCTTTCACCTGTGTTTCACACTGTTTGGCAGCTTTTCTGTGTTCTGGGTAGCACTTCATGTGGTTACTAAATCTACTTTAGGACTCTTACTCTGTGTCGTCTTTCACTCTCAACTGCCTTATAAACACAAACAATCCAAAAAGTCAACAAATGACCATAAAAACAAAGCTTTAACTTTGGTCTTTACGTTGCTGCGGGGTCATTGTAACATGATAACCCAATTTCAGAGTGTGGCTCGTCCTGCCAGCATCACATGTGTCCTCCACCTCGACATGATCTCAGTTATTAGGTCATTGCAGCATGTGGCCTTTCCTCTGCTGCTCGGTGGTTTGCGGTTGATCAAGGTGCCTGTCGTGGGGCAGCTGTGCAGGTGATTTCCTATCTGCTTGTGTGCTTTGGGACAAGTCAAGGTGAGGTAATGCTGCAGTAAAAAGGGGGAAGTCATGAAGAGCTATGACCATGTTGGATCCCCAAAAGACTTCATCCGAAAACCCAAAGGGCACCAGGGTCGTTAAAGTGAGTCATGGCTGCTACTACACCTACAACAGTAGACGTAGCAGCCATATATTTTGATCTGATGGTCCCATTTGTGAAAATTTCAGAATCCTGCAATTAAAATAATCCACAAGAATATATTTTAACCCTCTATACTAATCCCTTTATTACAAAATATTCATCAACCACACTATAATGTATTTGTATATAGAGATAAAGACATTTTTACATAGTAATTTCTATGTTTGTCATCTGTCTGTCTGTTGCATTTAGCGCTAATTAGCAACTGTTAGCATGCTAATGCTTCAGCAGGGATAGTAAACATCTTGTCTGCTAAACATCAGCATGTTAGCATTAGCTCTGTGAGCTTGTTAGCATTAAGCTCTAAAGCCCCACAGAGCTGCATACATGACTGCAGCCTCTTAGGCTTGTTTTATAACACAGTGCAAGGATTTATTCTGCCCTGCTTTTTAACTGCTTCATCGTTTATTCATGAACTGGTTATACACCAGTTATGGATGGTTCAGTTTAGTTTTAACTGTTCAGCTCACTTAAAATGTCCTTATGGCTGCTTGAAATTAAGATGTAGAATGCCATAAAGAATTTATAAAGTGTTTATGTGTGTTTCTTAGTTCAAGTTAAGTAAAACTGAATAATCTCAAGTGATCTTTCATGCTCATCTGAACAGGGATCTGTCCTCAGAAGAAGAAACACTCTGTGTCTGCTCTCCTTGAATCCCCTTCTTTCATCCCTTTGGAAGTGTTTGAAACTAAAATCCTTTTTTTTTTTTCTTCTGAGAAGATGTCTCATGGTAAATTCTGTTGACATGCATCATTTCTCCCGAGAACTTCAGTCTGTTTCTGCTGTCAGTCGTACTCTCATATCACTGAATTCTCTTCTTTGCCCTGTTCCACCGTTCAACATGGAAAATTGTGAAATAATTTGATAAGGAGAGGGAAATGGAAAAAGTATCCACTTGTGAACAGACTATAACTGCGACCGTTCATGCGGTAAAGCAAACTACAAGTATCATATATCTCAAACTGCATTCGTACGACACGTGAGACTCACTGAAATCCCATTTTAAGCCTGATAGCTCCACTCTTTCCACATCATTACTGTTTCAGCATCAGCCGTCAAAACATTTTAGCTTGTCAAGATATCAAAATGCTGCGCTCCTGTCTGAATAAATTTCAAGCCTGAGAAATTTTCATTTCATGTAAACTGAAAAAATGCAATTAGATAACCACCCCTGGCTAATCACATTGCTAAAACACACCCACGTCAGGGCAATGCTAATGCTGGAGACAAATTGAGATGATCGGCAAACAGACAAGATGTTTGTTTGTGGTTTCTTGGAATGTATGACACGGGAATGTGCGGTTTGAGTGCTGTAGATAATGCGGAGGAATAGCAAAGACGATAATTATAAGTTATTTAAATTGCAATCAGGCTAAGATCGCGATATCGTGATTGAACACAGCAGAGTGAAGCTTTTGCATGAGGAAGCAAATCTGTACCCTCCCATATAAATACATTTGAATAAACATAAAAAAAACATTAGTTTGATACAGGGAGAAACTGATGACAGTGGGTTATACTTTAGATTGTAGGTTGCAAAAAAAAACAATTTAATGATTTATTGCATTGGTATTTAATGTTTGAGCAGTGGGTTCATGTATAAATAGTAGTTTCATGTGTCAACAAAAGTTTTATTATAGATAAAAAGTGCCTCATTGAAATCTTTAATACAAAGAATACTGTGTTATACTACTTTATACTTGCTTGGTGTTTGATTTTTGTATCTATTCAAGAGAATTTTTAAAATAAAATATATTTTTTTACTCTTAAAACATTCAGAGAAGATGAAGTGCTTTTAAACCCTAAGTAATGCCTGCAGGTCTCGCCTGCATGACAGGAGAAACCGTCAGGGGCAAAGGAGCAAAAAGGCTCATAAAATCTCTTGCTGCTGTAATAATTCATACTTTTTTTATCAACTCTGATTCAGGTTATTATAGTAAATTATGCTCCTCCCAATGTACCTCTGTCTCGTTTTTTTTTTTGGAGCATGAATTATAAATCAGCACCATTTGAAGGCTTAGACTTGAAATCCAAAGGGGGCTACTTTCAGCCGTTGAAAATCCACTCACAGCGCTGTCAAACATTAGCCACAGGTGAATATTCGCTATGTCTCAGGATCTTTCAAGGCTTCACTGGTTCCTAATGACAAAAGACAGAGGCGGGCACAAAAACTGACAGTCTGGGAATTTAATATAAGCTGGAAAAGTCAGAGTGCATTTAAAGGTTAATTTACCGGGCTGCTTTGGATAAGAAAAAGCTCACCATTTGGTTTGTGCTTGAAAAAATTAAAATGTTAATCTGCCTTATTACACTCGCTCAGGTTAAAAAAATACTAAATACATTTTGCCAGATGCAAATTAGTTTGGGCAAATTTGTGCAGCTTATTCTACCCAATCAATTCCAAAAGTGACACAAAACAATTCTCTTTCAAGAGTTTTAATTATGTTGGAAGAGAAAATCCATCACTGTGAATGAGGAACTGGCGGACATGGACAAACTTTAAAGGAGTTCAGGTCCCATTAGCTCATAATGTTTTGTTTACAAGTTCAGGATAAGGTATGAAATAATGTTTTTGGCCGGGTTGCAGTTTTGTCTTTTCAGGGTCGTAGCAGCTGACAGCATCAGGGCCATTTTATACATCTCTTGTTTCTGGGAATTTGGGGTTTTACCAACATGAAAGAAGTTAATGTCTTACAAAAAATAACAATGATGACTTCTCAAGAGCAAATATCTGATATCTTTTATCAAATATCTAACATTTGATGTTTTGGGGTAAAAATAGTGAATAAAATTGTTAAATTTTGATTGAAATAGAGGGATTGTATTTTCATCCTTATTCAGATTTAAACTCCAGTAGGTTTTGAAACCGAATATTGTGTAGCGGGATCTATTCAGAAACTCTATCTGACAGTTAAATTAATGCAATACATTTGAAAAATTGAACACTCCACTGACTTTTTTTGTCACATTTGGCAGGGCAGTAGGAGTGCAGGACACATAAAAGCGGGCCGATGCAAAAGATATTTAAATTAAGAACAAAACTGGCTTACAGGCTGATGGAAGCTTAAACAGGAATTCAGGCAAAAAAGGCAGGAGACTATACTCAGGTGGGCAGAACACAGGTGAACCAAACACAGGTGATTCAACCAGGTTGCAAAATCACAGAGTTATTTTCATGAGCTTGAACCTACAAAGGAAAAAAACAGAGACATAAATAAACCATAAAAGAAAGGCTACAAGGGGCAAGTGAAACTGAAATGGAAAAGTTTCAAAAACAAAAAGTGAAACAACAGTCAAAGAGTCACAGAGTCCAGCAGCTCTCTGTGACTTAAATGTAACATGAATTAAAGTTCAGTTTTTAGACAATAACAACTAAAATTGCCACTTTCTACAGAGCTTCTTGTATTTTACTGCAACAGTGTTTCTATCAAGAAACAAATAAAATATTCAGGCGGTTGACTCCAGTCAGACACTTTGATGGCATTTGCCTCTCACTGCATCACACTGTATATCCAGTGCACCACACACTCTCCCTTTGTGCTGTTTATAAAGCATCTTAAGAGTCATTTCTCCACCCAAATATCCACCTGCAGGCTCTGAGTCTATGTTCTCCTCACGGGGAATCATTATCTTTTCATCGCTGCTTGATGCTTCATTATGAGGAGTGATGAGGTCGATGACTAGATGCCAAATATCATCACCGCGCATAATCTATATTTACATAATAATCCATTCCACTTGACTTGGCTGATTAAACCAGAGTGAAGGAAAAGGAGCGTAAAAGACAATTAAACTTCAGACAAAAAAAAAAATCCAAATATAGAACTCACCTTGATGTTAAACAGCTCAGGGCAGATTTCACTTGTTGTCGTCCATTTCTGGCAGCGAGAGTTTCATATTTCGCCTCAGAACTTTATCGGTGCATCAACATGGACAGCAGGACACCAGAATGAAAAGATCTGTTTTATCTAGATTCAATAAAAAAAAGTAATCACTATTGAAGTTAAACCTCTGAGAAAATGAGCTCTGACCCTGTGTTCATGTCCAACATCTTGTCCAAAACCCTTCAGCTTACTGCCACCTTGATTAAGGCTGTTAAAGTATCATCCTTTATAGCCACAAGTTTGGTAGTTCACTGCTTTCTCCTTGTTAGTGGGATTGATTGTCTACTCACATGGTTTGCCAAGTTTTAATAAGGAGCTGATTAGAAGCAGAGGCTGGAAATTGTAATTGATTTTGCCTGAGCTGGGATTGTAATTGACCGGGCTGACTGAGATTAGTCGTTTAAAGAGGAATGCTGCACAATTTAAATTATTTAGGCATGTTATTGCTGTGCCCGAGGATGGAATTACAAGTCAGAGACAGAGGCCTTGGATTTGTGACTTGGTTGCTCCATTCATTACCTGAGGAGCTCTGCCAGATTTCACATGCCACTTCACAATTAAAGGGTAAGTTCTTGAGCTTTTAGCTTCAGAGAAGAGTTGTCTAAGTTCACAAGTATTGACCGATCGGCTCCAAGGCACAGAAGTAACATACGTGGGCTCATCAGAAGTGTGGCATTACCCTTTAACTCCTTTTCAAAAAAAGCAGTGCAACACTTCTGAAGAATTAACTCATGTCAAACGCCAGAGGAAATAAAGCACAGCATGTCAGTCTGGAGTGTAATATGTCTGCAAATGCCCTTGAAAAAACCTTGACTTTGGTCCAAATTGGGTCAGAGTCCAGGGAATGTAATCTGTGCTCCCTCGGAGGGGGGGATAAAATGAAAGTGTTTGCGGCAGAGCAGCCCAATCAGCATGGGCAACCAATAGGTGAGCTGTGCAGAAACCCAGCGGGACATTAAGGTTCATTTAGAGAAAACACAAACACGACTGAGTGACCAAATTACGTGCATTGGAAATGACTGAAACATGACTTTTTAACTCAAACAGCCTGAACACAATACAGCCTTGATTTAGGGTGATCCCGCTGTATACCGCCTGCAGCCTGCAGCCTGCAGCCTGCAGCCTGCACACAGTGATGAATTCCTGACTTCAAGGCAGACATATACGCCATGAATCAATAATGTTAAAATCCTCCGTTTTTAGAATCAGTAACGTCACTGTAGGAAGTGAAATACAACATGTTTTATGCAGTTTGGCGTCTTGTCGTGAAATATTGCATCCATGGGAAATCTGGAGGAAATGTGATCACAGATCCTTCCTCTTTTTCTTTTTTAACGCCTGTATCTCTGCTGCTGTCTCCCTCCTACGTTTATGACACAGGTAATGGATCTCCACTGTTTGGAGAAAAGCGAGTAAATTGAGCCATTTTTCCTTTATTATTTCCCCTCTTCTGAAATCTCTTTCTTGTGTTTCTTCCAAAAATAATGTCCTTTGTCATGCACGGTCACAGATGGAATGGCAGCGTTGTGGAGAGTCCAGGAGTCACATAACAACTTCATCTGGCCCGCAGTGTATTTGCTTTTACATCCTCTGCCCTTCATCCCTTTCTGGTTCACCCACCTCCATCTCTTATGTCCTTTTTAAATTCCACATCTCTCCGCTCCTCTTCTCTCCTCTCCATATACATCTCTTATCTCTCCTTGTATCCCTGCCATATAAATAATTGATGGCCTGTCTTTGACTCGCCTGGTGTAGTTAAAAGGGCGACCAAAGTCCCGAGGACAACGTCAATACTGAGCTAAAAGTACAGCTGTGGCTTACACACAGTCTGCTTGCTGCACTCGCACAGGAGACACTCTTTACTAATGATCAATATAGATTTGAATATATAATATTTTTCTGTTTTTCTTTTTTTGGCTTGCATAATTTCAGAGGAGTTAGGGCTTTATCCAGTTTCACTCAAATGGGACATAAGAGCTCCCTGAGCCAGATTCTTACATCAGATTGAAGATAGCTTGCATGTGCCAGAGCTGTGATGCCTCATAGCAAAGGTCTGTTTAGAAATCAGTTCAACAGATATTTATTGTTGCAAGAAATTGCATTCTGTGTCATTTCTCTTGTCATCCAGGATTCTCTTTCATCTCTCTCTCTTTGAGGAACACATGTTATG
>JAPZDZ010000001.1:24825782-24838393 GCA_029783805.1 Acanthurus tennentii | reverse complement strand
CCTCACTGCATTTTGCCTTTCTGTCCCTCAGGTGTGCATAAACTACAGGTGTTTGACAGTTGTTTCTAGTATTTACTATCTGCCTCATTCAATATTAACAGGCAGGACAAAATATGAGAAAAAACTCTCTGAGTGACACAACACATTTCAAAGGTGTCACGTACTCCAGCCTTCAAAACAGAGTTCTCCACAAAAAAACCTTAAAATTACAACCTTCACGAAGGTCGGATTTACTGCATGGCTGTTGCATTAAACTGCACTGACTCTACCTCGGTGTAAAGAGACTGATGGGGTGTCACAGCCATAATGTATACTGTAAGGTTGCAGTACAAGATCATCTATAACTCCTCCGCATGTTGCATATGCATGTCCTTGCATGTCTTTGTGTGTGTAACCTTCAAGTGCTTCAGTCCAAAGACATGCAGGTTAAGTAAACTGAAAAAACTCCAATTTCTTTTAAGATGTAGAATTGAGTGTAAATGTGTTTGTGTGTCTTTATTTTAGCTCCGTAAACAACCAGCAAGCTGTCAGAAGTGTTTCCTGCCTTTCAGCCAGTGTGTGTTGGGATGGACTCCAGCCCCCCCTGTGACCCTGAACAGGTACAAGCGCATATAGAAGATGGATGGATGTCTTGGCTGCAGGTAGGACACTTTTCTGAGCGGCTAAATGAGCCATTTGTCAGCGGGTCAGCCGTGACTTTGACCTATGGCTGTCAGCACAATTTGGCTTCTGTTATGCAGAGCAGGTTGTTTCAGTCTAGACAAGTCGACTGTCACATAAAATGTTGATTCTGGCATGTGAGGAGCCTAATTCACTGAAACATTTGTAAATGTAGATGCCAGTTTGATCACCACAATGGAAAAACCTGAACACTGCTCTGTTGCATTTAATCAGCGCGGCCTAAAAAAGACCTGAGAAACTCTGAGACATGTCAGATGTTTTAGCTCCGAGCTGTTCTGCATTTTAGTGGCTTAGTAGTTTGTTGATTAGTTATATAGTTGAGCCTTTTTCCATCTTATGACCATTATATCTGTGTGAAGGTTGCATAACAGATCGGCACATGCACTCCTGTTAAACTGAAACATAATGCAATGACAAATTATTATTTTTTCACTATTTTAGGGAATGTTTTCTCATCAGTGTATCATGAGTTACTCTATGTGATTCTCTCTCAGAGGATTTCAGAATACAGCAAAGAGGTTGCACACATTTACAGTTGAAATAGTCACATTTCTTGACACCAGTTAGGTTTTAATGTATGACACGGCTCTGGTCAAACTGCACACTCTCCAGAAAGCATCAACCAAACATCCTCCGTGCAGAAAACATCCTAATAGAAACCACTTCATAGACACTTTGGTGGATTTGAAGAAAGTAGAATTCAAACTAAAAGATAGAGGACAGTGTCAGCATAAAGCTTATAGTATGTTCTATGCCACAGCAGAGTCCTCATTGAGCCCTCATGCATCCATTCCCACAATGCATCCTGTGAAATCAATCAGTATTGATAACCCTGCTCAGATTTGCTGTTTAATCAATTTATCATTTAGTCCATATGAGATGTAAATATAGTCAAAAGTGCATCACAAGCTCTCATTATCAGAAGCGATATCTTCAAAGTTAGCCCTGCAGCTAGCAGTCTAATTAGCTGGCAAGACTGGGAGCTCAGATCACTGGGGATTGATAGGTGTTGTTTCCATCACTACCAGCAGGTGATGCTGGGGAAAAGTGGCACTGGAATGGGCACCGGAGCCCTACAACTGGGCTCAGCAGCCTCCAAGACCAACCTGGGCTACTATAATGACAAGAAACGCAGTACAGAGGTGCTTTACAGCAGCTCTGACCAGGACCTTAACTCCAGGGAAGATGAAGACACAGCAGGTTTAAGTGGGGACAGGAGAGGAGCGAGAGCGAGGCCGGGCAGTCAGCATCCTCTTCCAAGGGCCTGAGTTATACTATCAATCACCTAGGACGTGTCGGGGCTAGATGGTTAGCATGCTAACTTCAGTAGATGTCTCTGCAACACTATGCAAAGACGTCTGACGTGATATCCAAACTTTTTTCTTTGCACTTTGTTGACAGTTTTAGTTTAAGTTTCAGCCTAAAATTCTTAGTGTCTCTTTAACTGATCAGCAAAACTGGTGATTAACTGTTCCTTTTAACATTACGTAACCTATGTGACATTATGTGCCGCACTCTTACTTTCTCTCCAGCTCTCCTCTATGTCCTTTGACAGGCGTGGAATACTTTTTGAGAAATAACCATAAATAACTTTCACTTTGTCACATGGCCCAGCCATATGGTCTAAATCTGCACTACAAAGAGTCACCGTGCACGTGACAATGGGAGGCTATGAGCAGTCAAAACCATTCAGCTTTGTTCTGTGGCTCAGGATGATACAGGCTGTTTTCACAGTCAGCTCAGCAGCTACAGGCCTAAGAATATGCCTGAACCACACAGTTTGCTCGAAAAATGTTTTGGATTGCGCCTCTCGCCATAAGCCACATTATGTAAGTGTGAAGTGTGAGGTATCAAGAGGAGATGGCTCTGTGCCAGGATGGTGTGTGTTTTTGCATGTGTTTGTGCGTGTGTGTGGGTGTGGGTATTAAAAAAAAAAATCTCGTATGAATAGTTCTTCTGAGGATATGAACACACAACGCAATAAATTATTATACGCTGATGCAGTGATTACGTGCTGAGGAATGCTGAGGAGCAGTGATGGAGCAGTGATGGAGAGAGTGACAGAACGGATTGATCTTCAGTATGAATGCAAATGACTGCTGATAAAGACAAGTTGGTGCAGTTTGAAGTGTGGTATATCTGAAGCATTTATCAATACTCAAATTACAACAAAGTATTCTGAAGTTTTACTCATTAACTCCTCTAAAAGCATCAATTATGTTTTTTTAAAACTTTTTTTAACAACAGTTTTTTGAGTTGAGACTTTTTGGATTATGAAAAATGCTGACATATTATTGAACTTTTTTTTATTTTAATTGTTTATTTATTAATATATATACTGTATATCTTATAATCAAATCCATTAATAAAGTGAAGCCATGTGGGAAAAAACTTTGCAAAAAGATCCATCTACATCTATTTTAAGATGTAAAAACACAGCATGTCCGACCTGATCATTTTTTTCACAAAAAGATCAACTACTTGTTTAAACAAAGATACAAAATTACATTTCCTCTTACATCACTGAATAATTATGGATCTATAATTATTCAAATGTTTTAAAAATCATTAAAATGTTTCCTGTTTCACTGAAAACTTGATTCTCACATCACACCTGTGTAAGTTGCATACCTGACCACAGCTGGCTTCCAAATTAGTTGTGGTGTCTCAAAACCCTGCACGTGTGTGCACATCATAAACTGAGATCAGCTTTCCTCTTCAGTAGATGAGTTTAAAAAAAACAACGTTCTCATGTCAAACTGCAATCTGAGGTTCGAACATCAAACTGAAGAAACAAAGGTTTGCTTGTTTATCAGCGGAACAACATGTAAAGACTTAGTATAAGACAACAATCTTCAAGTCACGGTTCATGCTAATAAATGCAGTGAAAGAATTTTATTCGGTCTTCATGTGTCACATAATGCTGCACCTGCTTTGGAAGGTGAGAGGATTGTAACTGAGACTGCAGAGACAAAACAAGAAAACTCAGTCAAAAAGACTTTGCACCAGCAAGGGAGTGAACTCTTCAGCACTGTAACATCACTTCCACTGTTATTAATAACAACTACTCACTGACTCCTCACACTTTGGCTTCAATACTTCTTCTAAACTTTTTCAGAAACTAATAATGAGCCACAAAATCCTTTGTTGTAACTTTTGGCACAAGTTTTCAGTGTGCTGACCCAGTGTCACCTTCAATGAGATAATTGAAGCAATTACTAATGATAAGGTGTCTGTGGTATTGACTGTATATGAGAGTGTAGTAAAGGTTGTAAAGGTTGCACAGGACAAACAATAACAGACCACGTGATGCCAGAAATGTTCGACCAGCCTCCATTTACTGCGCTTTTACGCACTATTACGCACGTGTAATCTTGCGTCATCCTTTGGTTTAGAGGACAACAATGTTTTGAAAACAAAGTCAGGGTGACATTTTATTAAATATGCTGCATAAATATTCGAAGTGTTGAGTTTTTCATCTTTTGAATATTTCTCTTAATGTTCAGGAACGTTACTGGCTCATTCCCATGACACTGTAAATTGTTTTCATCATCACTGGGTAATTACCGCTGTCACACACGAACTGTGGGGCTACATACCTTGGAAGACATCCACATCCCGGAGATCCTCTGAGCTCGGAGATAATCATAGTCCTCTTGAGAGAAAAAATATTTTGTGCACGAAGTCCAACCGGACAGGAGAGGAAGTTGCTCACAAACTCCCCTCCAAGGAGTTTCCACAACAGAGTCATTTTTGCTATAGCTTTCCATCTGCGTCCGTGTAAAGGGATATTGTCATTTTTGAGGTGGTTTTAATGAAACTGGGGAAACTGTTGTCGCCAAGTCCCCAAGCCTGTCCATACAAAATCTGGCGGGGCAAGTCATTTCTCCAGCTATTGTAACTCCTGTGCTTAGCTCTCATGGTGGCTCAACAACACAAGGCTTTTTTGGCCTGTTGTGGAAAAGCATATTTATGTTGATGTCGTAGAAATAATTCTAGCCCTGGTTTATTTGATGACTGCTAAATGCTATGTCTTATCAATGAGCTTTTTGTTAATATTAAGAGTTGGAACAGCAACAAAAGTCCTGTAGTCTTTCATCTGTCCGACTTTTCCTTTTAATGGAGTCCAATTTTTATTGGCAGCGTATGAAGGAGGTTATTAATATCCTTAGTTTGCTCTCTTTGAGAAAGTTACTCAAACATTCTTCAGCTAAGTGGTCAGCTCAGGATGACTAAAATATTGCCATTTGCATGGCCTACAGTTTCTGTCTCTAAAATAAAAATCTGCCAAACCCAGCGCAAATTCTACATTAGTGCAAACAAATTTTTTAACTTTATTGCATAACAGCAAAACGATCGTCCTTACCCTTCCTGTTATTGACAGATGAAACTCATAAAGTGCGAATGCATAGCCTGTCTTGTCTTAAATTTCGATTATGGATCAAATTTGGAAGCCCGCACAGGTTAAATGAATTAATCAATCAACTCATTACCCAAATGTTGATCAGAATTGTTTCTAAAGGTTCGTTTTGAGCGAATGTGGAAGAAACTACAATACTAAGATGGAGAGAATGAGATAGCTCAACTTGCCAATTGGTTAAGTGTGCGTGTGTGAGTGTAAGACTGTGTTTTTGTGTGTTTGTGTGTTGTTTGGGGGGGACTGGGGGTCTGAGGTGTGCGTAAAACTTGTGTTCGGTTTGTGTTACCACCTGCTCTTGGGCATACAGGGTTTCTTAAAAGGGTGAAATCTTCCTTAGGAAAAAAAAAGACCAAAAAAATGAAAATCTACTTTTATCACACGTCAGTCTGAATGGATTTTGAGTTAGTACTGTTTCTCCTGCCTATGTCTGTGCCGTTTCCTTTACTGGGGCTCTTGTCCAGCCCGCACAGAGACTCCGTCACCCCCTCCTCCATCTCCATATACTCCGCTTTGTCACCCAGCGAGGACCCAGAGGGCGAGCCTTTGAATTTCCTTAGAAAGTCTGGGAAATATGGGCAGCCCGGGGGCATGCTCTCCACCACTGGCGTCTGGTCTTCGTTATCGGTCTCCCTGTGGTAAAAGTAGTTGAAGTTGGACACTATGACCGGCACCGGGAGCGCGATGGTTAACACGCCAGCGATCGCGCAGAGGGAGCCAACTATCTTCCCACCGACGGTGATGGGCTTCATGTCACCGTAGCCCACCGTCGTCATGGTCACCACCGCCCACCAGAACGCGTCCGGGATGCTCGTGAACTGAGAGGTGGGCTCGTCCGCCTCGGCGAAGTACACCGCGCTGGAGAACAGGATGACACCAATGACCAGGAAGAAAATGAGGAGGGCCAGCTCCCTCATGCTGGCGCGCAGAGTGTGACCCAGGATCTGCAGCCCCTTTGAGTGCCTGGACAGTTTAAAAATGCGAAAGACCCTGACAAGGCGGATTATTCTCAGGATGGCAAAGCTCATCGCCTGCTGTCCGTTGCCTTGGTGCTGTGCCAGGTCCGTGCCGAGAGTTATGAAATAAGGCAAAATGGATACAATGTCTATTGAGTTCATAATGTTTTTAAAGAAAGCCGGTTTGCTTGGACTCGCAAAGAAGCGGACTATAATCTCAAAGGAGAACCAGATGATGCAAACCGTCTCCACGATGAAAAACGGGTCGTTGAAAGGAGTAAATCCGTGGTCAGGTAGAGAGGAGTTGTGTCGTGGCTGCAGATACTCTTTTTCATCCCTGAACTCCGGCAGCGTCTCCAGGCAGAAAATGACAATAGAAATAACTATAACCAGGACGGAAACGACTGCAATCCCCCTGGCAGGGCTCGAGCTCTCCGGATACTCGAAAAGCAGCCAAATTTGGCGCTTGAACTCGTCCTCCGGCAGAGGTTTTTCCTCCTCTTTGACAAAACCCTCATCCTCCCGAAACTTGAGTATCGCCTCTTCCCCAAGTTCGTAAAACTTCACCTCCTCGGAGAAGATGTCAAACGGGACGTTGACTGGTCTTTTCAAACGTCCCCCTGACTGATAGTAATAAAGAATCGCGTCAAAACTCGGTCGGTTCCGATCGAAGAAGTATTCGTTCCTCAGCGGGTCGAAGTACCTGATTCGCTTGTCGGGGTCTCCCAGGAGAGTGTCCGGGAACTGAGTAAGAGTCTTGAGCTGAGTTTCAAACTTCAGACCCGACACGTTGATGACAACTCTCTCGCAGCAGCCGCACTCGCTGTAAACATTTTCGTATCCGGACTGAGGGCGCCGGTCAGTGAGCGAAATGGTCTCCTCATCATCATCCATGTTACAAAGAAAACTCGACCTCTTACTTCCCCTGTCGCCCTCCTCCTCCTCCTCCTCTTCCTCGGCTCCTTCGGCCTCTTCCTCCTCTATCATGATGTCCTCCTCGGATCCGAGCAGCGCCAGCTCCGAGTGGCGCAGGTCTCCACCGAGTGTCGTCCGGCTGCGTCTCCACCGTCCGACGCCGCGCTGCTTTTTCCGCTCTCTGAGAACTCTCTGCTGCTGTTCGGGCTCCTGCTGGTGCTGTGGCGGCTGCGAGGAGGAGGTGGAGGAGGAGGAGGGGCGCGAGGCGGTACCGCCGCTGCTGATGTTGGCGTTCGTAGAGGAGGCGGCGCGAGACTGATGCTGGCGGTTGTTAAGGAGATGAGCGCTCGAGGAGGAGGTGGAGGTGGACCCCCCCACGCCGCTGCCACTGCCAGCGCCACCACCACCGCCGCCGCCGCCGCCGCCGCTGCCGCCTCCTCCCTCCGCACCGGATCCACCTTCGGCAGCGGCTGCCGCGGCCGCCGCTCTTGACTGGGCAGCCTGGCGCTCCCTCTCGCGCTCTCTCTCCCGTGCGCGAGCTTGGGCATATCCGTAAGGCAGGTGACTATTGCACCCGCCGTCCGCACCCACCATGGCAAACTCCATTTTAAGTCAATGAGCGGTTCGGTCCGTGAGCGCTACAGAAACCGCCTCAGGGCGACGTGGATGCAGGCCAGAGGATAAAAGTTGCAGCTCAGAGCGCGCAGGGAGAGAAAATGAGGCATCAACCGGTTCGACCAATCAGTTGCAAATATGAGAATGTCAGAATAACAAACACACCTCAGTCAGGTCCATGTTGAGAGCAGTCCATGTGGCTACTTACATGACAGGAGATATTGATCAGCCTGTCTTCCCCGTTTAGGCACAGGCCTCCACTATTTTATGACATCATTACCATAACCAAAATATGTGAGGGCCGGTGGCATAGCCTGTTACGTAGACGCTCTGTGTCAAACTTGCAGCGCCCTTTGTTTGTACAGCATTATAAATCACCAAGTCAACAAGCGACACCAAAACAGTCTCTCGTCGCTTTCTCCGGTGCCCATCAGGTGGTTAATTTCTCCACGACCGCGGCTTGCGTCCAAATGCGTCTTTTGATCCTCCGTGGTCACTCCTGGTTGCCATTTTATGTGATCAGATTAAAAAAAATAAATTAAAAAAAAAAAAATTGGATCTTTGCTGTTTTATTGTGGAGCTCCGTGGAATCTGAACCGACTTTATTCGTGTGAAGCTCTCTGAAGCTGCGAGAAAAAGACAAGAGAAAACAGCAGTTGGTTCAGGCGAGAGAAGAAATATGTATTCATTTTCATGTCCGTTGTTTTGGCGACTGCATAGTCCAGGATACTACGCATCTTTTGCAATATAAGGGCGGTAAAACTTGACTCACCGTATCATTACTATTATTATTATCATTATTATTACTATTATTATTAATATTATATTATTGTTGTTGTTTAAAAACCATGAAGGTAGGATTCAAATGAATGCATGAACAATTATGTTCCGGACAAACATTACGCACGAATTTTTGCTCATTAAAATAGCCTCCCTTCATTTCTGACATTCATACTTACATGTGAAAAGGGGCCAAATGAAATCAGTCCTCCTACAAACAAATCTGCCGGAGGAGGAGGTGGAGGAGGAGGAGGGAGGCTACGTGAGGATGCAGTTCTTCGCTTTTGCCCAAAATTCCCTCTTGATTTTGGGGGGTAATATCACAAATCCCTCGTCGTATCCAAGCAGCGAGCCTATCATCCACTGTGTACATCCGTGCTCTGACGCACTCTGAGGAGGACACTTTTTTGGCTGCGTCTCGACGTCTTGTCTCAATTCAACAGGATCTATTGCCACTTCAGCCCCCGTTTCTGCTGCATCGCTCCTGTTACACTGGCGGCAATAGTCATTAAAGAAAAAAGAGAAAAAAAGAAGCAGGTGTGCAGGCGGCGAGTTGACATCAATGAAAGCTCCGCACGATCACAAGGCGTGGAGATGCGTGGAGGAGTAAAAGTTTAGCTTCACGCAGGCGAGGGAAAATGGCCCCATGGTTGAGTCTGAGCATCACACATCTGTCTGTCTGCCGCTGTAGCCCTACCTATACTCCGGTATCCTTCCTATTGTGTGTGTGCGTGTGTGTGTGTGTGTGTGTGATGATGGAGAGCCGCGGTGAGAAAGTCGTTCGTGTACCGCAGCGCGTGCAGGCGGTGCTCGGTCCTCCCCCAGTGGATGCAGCCGGTCACTGCGCACCATGCTGCAGTCTCACACCCGAGCCTCTTCTGCCCTTCATCATCACTGCTGGGTGGCAACCGGTGTCCTTACCCCAAAATAGTAATGCATTACTCTTCATGCATTCCTAGAGTAACGTCAGTACTTGTAACTAGTTGCAGGGAGATCATGGAATGCTAATACATTAACAGTTTTATGCAAAATGCTTCTTATCAACCCACCTAAACAATAGATGATTTAGTCCTGTTATGGAAAATATTTCTTGGGAATGTACCTCCACATTTTAGTAATAACCAGCAATCGTTACTGGATACTTTACATTCTAGCATGTCATCTAAATCAGGTGACTCTTCATCAGCAGAAATCCATTGAAAAGCCTTTGAACCTGCAAGCAAGTGTGGGTCTTAAATCAGAGGTTATATTCTAAATGTGTGAATTGAAAGAAACAGACATGTGTCTTCCTTAAGGAATACACTGTCATCATTTGTCACCACTTAAACACAAATTTAGCATCAGGCCCTTTAATTCATTATCACATATGTCACCTCCAAAAGTATGTGTTCAGCCATATGTTTAAAAACAAATAAAGTCTTAATATATCTGCAGTTTACCTTGTTACTAGGCAGAAAAACTTGACCTCCTTGATGTCTGCTGTTTCTGCTGTGTACTTAATGTTTGAATATGTAAATGGCGGCCTGCTCAGAGGTGGTTTCTTTTTTCATTTGGTTGCTTGTTATCTTTTTTATCATGGAACAATTCAGCCAGAAGTCAGAAAGGAAACCGCTGAATTTGACTCAACGCTGTGGGTGTAAAAGCAGCAGCTACTCAGACAAGTAATGGGTTGTTACACCACAACACAGTACAACTTTATTGTCTGCCACGCTGTAAATCCAAAGCATTATGAAACATAATGACACTCTAGTACAACATGTGAAAACGTCACCAAAGACGTGAACAACACTAATTCATGTGCATGTCCACGTGCAGTCAAACAAGATTCACACTGATAAGTTTTTAAATATTTTTGAGGAATAAAAATAGTTGAATGTTGTTGCAGAGGAGCACTGATGCTTTAAATGAAAAGGAAGTGCCCTTTTTTCTGGCATTTCTCTCTTAAAGGTACAAACCCACAGAAACTTTCAAAAGGCTAAGATAAGATCTACCGCCCCTCCTTAACTGAATCACAAATGTTCACAAACAACATTTATCAATACGTTAATCATGAATTTTTTAATCCGTTAAAGGTTTGTTTACATCGCTGTTTGCACAGAGCAGTAATAATGTCTCATATACTTTTATTATCAGCTGACAAAACAACATGCAGATTAAAGTACATTAAAGTTTATACCTCTTTGGAAAACTAATCAGGGTGATAACATGTTTTGTTGGTAATACCAACATTTTCAATGAGACTAAATCAGTAACTTCACTATTTTGTGCAACAAAAAGAAGTGAACATAGGCCACTGAAACACAGAACAAGCCACCACATACCTGTTTGTGATTTTAGGGCATCAAAAGGTTTAATTCAGGTTTGCATCCAAGAGTTATGAGTGATGTACATTACAACAGGATGTAACTCTTTTTTCAACTCTACAACATTTTCCTCGCACCCATGCAGGTGTTTAAGGATGTTCAGGTTTGTAGATTTTAACCAAACTTTTTTTTAAAAAACAAGTGGTGTTAAATTTAGGTACAAAACATTTATAAATCCATATGTGAGAATAACAAGAGGCCCTTAAGTGGCAGGACACTTCAGCAGCCCTCTCTTGAAAAGCACCCACAGTGTGTCTGTGTCGCCCAAAACGACTTATATGTAATGAGAATAGTGTATCTATAAAGGACATAAGCCAACAGCAGTCTCAGGCACTCGACCTTTCTCATTGAAACTATATAAACCATAGTACACAAATTCATATTCAGTGTAATTTTGAGGTCAACTTCTCCCCATAAAGTGGTTTGTAGTAGAAACAGCAGAACACATCATTCTCTTTATCTTTATCTTTCACAAGAGTGACGTGAACAAACCTGAGTTGTTGAGACCGGGAGTGAATGAAGCCGTAATTTGGCGACTGTTGCACAACAAGCAGTCAAACAAATTACCGTGCTCAGGTATTAATCAATCAAACAATGTATTACCATTAAACAAGCAATTAAGAATGCAGTGTTTTTTTGAGTGATGCATATTGAAACGATGAGACACTTAATCACATACCGTGGTGATTTTCTTTTATTAATGAAGCCTCATTATCTTTCATTTACATACAGTTATATGCCACGGTTTTGCGCAAAAAATGACAATTCAAGTCAAGATAGGCAATGCAGTATTTTTACTCTTTAGTGCTGTAATAAACATTTTAAATATAAAGATAAACTTAAAGTACATCTATAAAGTACATCTACCTAGCTATTGCAAATTGTTTCCTTGCATGAAGAATTCTGTTTTGTTATTTTACAGGCTTGTGAAAAAGTAGCATTGTGGACTTTTACCAAAAGAAGAGCACATAGAGCAATATGATGACTAATGGCCGAGCATTTACAGCATGTGCTGAAGCCTGCACCTGACAAAAATACAATGAACAGTCAAGGTCTTTTACCATAAATGCAAGTACAGCTGCATTTATGGTAAAAGATTTATAGCAGAGTTGTCAGCTAAAAGGGTGAGGTAATGTGGTATATTGTATAAGTAGATACTTGTGCTGCTGGTCATTGCCTGAAGAGTCAAAAGTGCACGTAGCATTTAAAAAGTTTAAAAACCAGAAATTTCAGTCCCCGGTGAGGTAACTGTTGAGTCAGTGTTATTGATCACTCAATTGCCACCACAGATTTATTTGGATCATTTTGCGCTATGGGACAGTAAAAACCTTATTCATTGCACCTTTGAAACCTCCCAGGTTTAATTTGATTGTGCAGATAATTGGTTTTTCTGCAGGTACCACTGCAGGCCGTGAGCTGGGAAACACAGCAATCAGTGGCTATAGCCCATTCAGTCCAGTCCATTTAATTCAAACTATCCGTTTGACTCAAAAATTCTAATTAGGACAAGAACAGCCTGTTATTCCAGACCAGGAAACCGACGTTATATTCCTCTAAGGGATCCTAATCATTCCCTCGAGTATTTTAAAAATCTCTGGTTGTAATATTCCTGTAGGGATATTTTTGGTTGCTTGTACGGTTCCCTTTTAAAATGACTCACACAATCAACTGTGCCTCTCTCTCATAAAAGGAAATCTGAAAACAAAAAATGCTAAATCCAATGCAGAAGCTTATGCTAGTGAAATAATCAACATGCTGACAGTGCACAGACTGCACATCTTCACATCTCTTTCCAAACCTAACCTAGGACATTAGAGGAGCTTTCTTCTTCTGGTCTTCACAACATGTAGGCAACCTTCCACCCACCCACCTCACACACACACA
>JAPZDZ010000001.1:24778062-24798852 GCA_029783805.1 Acanthurus tennentii | reverse complement strand
TTATTGCTGATGGTTTTGTTTGTGATGACCTGCTCTGGATCTCCCAGATGGTCAAACCATGTTTATTTTTCAAAAACTGTCTTTTTCTCACAGCAGACATATTGGCGTGTCACAAAAGGAAAGGCAGAAATGTATATGATAACATTAAAAACTGACTCTGTTTTTCATTTCAATTCAAGTATTAGTAGACAATTAGTCACCATTGAAAACAACAGACACTGAAGCTACTGAATGGAATTTAACTGTCATTTATTTTATTATTTCTGCATGTGCTTTTCCTACTTTGACATGTTAAAATGTCTCTTGTGAAGAACGATGATTGTTCATTGCAGAGGACATGAGCATGTATCTTTTGAAACCCAGTCAGTACATGTTAAAAGCACTGGTGAGTTACCTGCCTAGGTTATATTTGCCACAAAACTATGATTATATAAAGTTCATTTTTATGTTTCAGTGTGTTCATGAAAGGAACTAATGGCAAATATGAGCAGTAGTGCTTTGCTTTTGCCTAATGCATCTTTGACCGAGCTGGGTGAAAACTGCTTGACTCTGATTTGAAAGACTGACCTCTTAAACCATAAGATGAAAGACTAAGTTGACTCCATGTGGAGAGCTCCGCCTTTTGGTTTGTTGAATGAATACAAAGAAATGATTGTTTTCTTTTCATGTTCTTTATTGTATTAAAAGTGTAACAGTATGTTCTTGAGCCTGCAGAATTTTACAGAAACAATAGCTACAAGAGTGTTTTTCCTCCTTTCATGCGACAGTTGGTCAGGAAAACATCGGAACATAAGCTTCAGTTTGGTTGATTGTCTCTGCTACTGGAAGCTGTCCAGTTATACATGACAACATGAGGAGTTAAGATTTCATCCTCATCTTCAGCTGGGTTGTGTTGCATTGCAAAGAATAAAAAAAGAAAATCTAGAGGCAAACTTTTTCATCAGCAGTAACACATCAAGACAGAGGTCAATAGTCTCCTGGCATTTTTTTTTACAACATATTGTATCAAACCTTTTGCCCTCAACCATAAAATTTGATTACTTCTTATTCTTGCTCTAAAAAAGGAAACATGTTTTTGTTATTGATTTTCTTACATCCTCCTAACCCTGAAGCAATGTATTAAATGTTTTTCTTTTTGACAGCTAGATCAATATTAAACAAAAGCAGATTAATGCAAGAGTGTGAAGCATTTTGAAACAACACCAATGCTCTGTTTCAGTTGTGTATGCAAAACTTTCTTTTGGGTTCCTTTGCAATGACGTGAGGTTTGCTTTTGAGTTTTGATTTGCTGCTCACAGGGTATCTGCAGCCAAACATTAACCGTCAAGTTTAAAGGTAAATTTTCCATCATGTCCCAGTGAAAACCCAAATAAACTGACATGGAATTTATGCTCAACTCAAATGAGCAAAAAGCATCAGTTGGCTCTTGTACATATTATGTTAATGCTGTGGGTATCAAGGTTAATTGTATATACTGTAATTGTTATCTCTGGTCTCATTCCTGTCTTTTAAAGGGTGACACTGTAAACATTATTGTGATATATAGAAATGCAAACCTATTTTAATACTTGTAACTCCTGAAGAGCTTCTGTTTTGTATGTACTGTACATATTAAAGCTGCTCTAGTGCTGATATGTTTGAAATCAAATCACTTGTTTTTTTTGTCAAGATTTTAGTGTGTTGATGCTCTGGGACTTCATTCAGACTGACTTAGATGCAAGACCCTGCGATTGTCTGCATGTACTCAGAACTTATGAACCTGCTATGAAGTATCTGTAACCTGAGCAGAAGGTTGTCCCATTCAACCACTGAATAAATCTAACTTGCACAGAATCTTAATTGCAGGATATAAAGTGGGATGCCTTTTGAATTTTGGAAATTAGAATTTTGCCACCCACTTGAATAGCCTACTACACCTTATATTATTATAGTGGTAGTTAAAAAACAAAAACACTAGGATCATATTTAAAGTGAAGGTGTAAACTAGAATTTTTTTTTTCATAAAAATGACCAAAAAATAACATTTGGTTCTCACATAATCTTGAGTGCTGAGTAAGGGCACTAAAATGTGAATTGTATGCTGACTCTCATAGTTAGATGAAGAGGATGTCATAAATTATACAACAGACCAGTTTGCAAATGCTGTTTGTTGTACAGGTATGCCAGTTAGCTAGCACTACTGCTATTATTGAAAAATAATATTTAATTTGCCATTCTATTTCTTTTTTGTCTTAGTAAGCGTAATTGTGAGAAATTGTGGTTAATATCTGTACAGTTTGGTGGTGATGGGCTGGCCGTTCAGATCATTCTTATGGATCCTCAAAAAGGCTTTGACCGGCCCTGTTAGACAATAAAATGTTATACTGCAGACTGTAAAGAATGAATATTGAATGAACCACCGCTAAGACAGACACACTGTGGTTTGTCCCAGTAGGAAGCATTGTGTGGTTTTCGTCAGGCTTGTTTGTCGCTTCCGTTAGGTCGGGTATGCGGAACTCCCCGCAGACCGATGATGATGAGGAGGATGTTGTGAAGGCAGGTTGTAACTGACCGAGCCACCCGCCCAGCGAGCAGCACAGAGGCGGACACACATTTTGTAAAATTTCTCATGCTGCGAACGTAGAACGTAGGTAGACGAAGAGGACAGGTCTTTCCAGCTGTCCAGTGATTCCGGTGTTATTCAGTAATTTGGAGGAAAGACAGTTGAATTCAGACAAACATCGCTGCCTCCCTGCCTCTGTGACCGAAGAGGGCACTCACCACCCAGGCCGTCATCAGCAGCTGGCTTCGCAGCGAACATTAGCGGCTAATCAGCTAATGTAAGCAGGTAAGGATGTTCTTACTCAGTGTCCGTGCTATTCAAAACCATCCACCTCTATTGTGGCGTGTATTCTTAACTTTTTTTTATGATATCGTCGCCGTTTGACATACTTGACAGGTTGCTGTTAATGAGAGAAATCGGTTATGATAGCTTTAGCAGCTAGGCAGCTAGCTAGCTAATCCATCCGTGACGTAGGAAGCCATAAAGCTAGCAGAGTGGAGGTGAGAGGATGCATCGTTGGGGTGAACATGTAGGACGAGTCAAGGCCTTAGAGCCTGTCATAAATCTAAAAAAAGAATAAAACAGCCAGAAGATACACGACCGGCTCTCCCGGGACTGTCAGGAGGCGTTGGCATCGCCTTATCACATATTTTTTATAATCTTACCGATTTGTTACTCCAACGGTAATCTCTACAGTTAGCTTGTTGTTAGGTAGTAAAATCCTCACTAACGGTTCGCCTCACATCTAATGTAATCTGATATCGTATTTGAAATACTATGTAAGTTACACGACACTCATTGCGTTTCAAACGTGTCATTGCTAGCTCTTCTCTCATCACCCCTGAAGCATCATTTTGCAGTTGTTTTATCATCGGTAGTCTCAAAGCAGCTTCCTACAGAGGCACGACTGATAAGAAAAGGCATTTTATTTACTCATAAATGGATCCAATGACATTGGGATAAATAGAGTGATGAGTAAGACGTCAGTAAGGTGGAGAACAGAGCAGTATAGAATGAATGAGCCTATATAATACTGGTGCAGAGTATTTGTATACATTGCGGTGTATAATTTAATGTAATATTTTTTAACAAACATACGTCAAAAATATGACAAAGCACTATATCTGGACCAGATACTCAGAATAAACCGAGTTGTAATCATAGATCTTATGGACCAGCTTTATGTTTATGGGAAAAGGTAATATAAACTTCCTTATCTTTAAGTAATATTTGATGATGATGTCAAAGCCTGGGCAAAAACAGTCCAATGATTCAATGACGAAAGGCTGCATAAGGCAAATACATCATTTACAATACACTGCCATTTTCTTAACAGAGTGTCTGTGTGGTTGTAAAAGCAGATGGACTTGAGGTATATTATAACACAGGGGTATTGGTACATAGTTTGTTCTTAAATTAAAACAATGTAAACATGTTACACAGTTATGTTTTACACATGAGCTTAAGAAAAAGTAAAAGCTATCCATACTCAGTTTGATGTGACAGCTTGTGTGATGGCGTATTACTCAAATGCAACCTGTCAGTACAATCAATCACTGCGTCCACCTACCGCTGTTACCACAGAAATAAACAGTGAAAATGTAGATAGGTATAAGAGTAACACATATATTTATTTACACTGTGGTATATATAACTGCAGTCTTTTAGGATAGATTTATTAACCAAAACATAGTAATCTAAAAGTGAAACTATTGTTGATGCTGATTGATCTTTTTTTAAATCTACATTTCATTTCTCTCTCGTGTGTGTTCATTGCTAGTTACTGCTGTTCGTTGTGACTGGCAGTAAATACTGTCCATATTGGAGGTCTGTGAATCATATCTATCTCCTCTCTGTGCTTATATAACCAGTGAGTGCTGCCTCCAGACCACTCTAACCAGATTCATCTGTTGTGCTAACCTATATCATTATCGTGCCTTTGAAGATTACCCAGTGTTGTGGTAAATCTTTCATCTCATAGACAAGGAAAACAATATTCAGTACTATGCTAACTCATTAAACACAGTCAGTGAAGTGGTATCGTCCCTCCATCGTTATCTAAAAATAATGCTGTGGTCCTGTTTCTTTGTGCTGGTTGAGTCTGCCTCCAGCTCTGCTTTCAGCTCTGCTGCTTCATAAAATAGCCATTTTGGCTTTGCACCAGGAAGCATTAATTTTGCTAGACCTGCACGCTGATTCATTGTCCTGATGGTTTTTTCGAGGTAAATTGGGTTAGGTCTTTATTCTGCATAGGACTAGTTCTAGGTTGTAGATACATTTATTGTTGGAATTGTTTCTTCTCTGTATTTAGCCATTGGTAAGAGGAAGGTTCAAGTTGTTACTACTCACCAGCATGCCCAGAGTTGTGCCATATATGTAGAAATAGCAAGAATTGTGTAAAGTGTAAAAATGGAGTGTTTCAACACAAGGGTGTGTATTCCTACCAGTCTCTCAGTAAAGATTTACTTAATGTTAAATGACAGTTAAATTTGGTCCACTTGTTCAGCTACATGCAAAGCAAGTGGCAGACTGTCAGACATGCAGCGTATTTGAATAAATTTACCTTACGTGATAAATCCTGACATTAAGCTGACTCAGCAAGACATGTTTCAGCCACAGTGCTGTTTGAGCTATGTCTTCTTACGGCACTGCACACATCAAAGACTTTTGCATCGGACACTGTAAAGCCAGTGTACTCATTCCTTGTGTTAATCCTGTGAAGTATGGAGCAGCTTAATTCGTTCTATGAAAAACATGATAAGACAGTATTCTGTAACTACAGTGACTATGCTTTGACACTAATGTGTCAGTGACAATGGTGTAAGTATTCTCTGTTTCAGGTCTGTCTAGTAATTAAGTAGAATTGGGACCATTTTATCATCATGCTCCATCAAGATGCCCCTCTCTGAATGGCTTCTATACTCACAATTGGAGCTATTAGACATAATAAGACCCATAATGCATCTGAGGCATTCTGTAATAAAGTCACCTCTGATGTCCATACAGCTGTGTCACCCACTGGTTTTGCTAAGGCTGCCTGGGTTAATGTCTGTCTGTGTCAGTCAGGATTTGTGACTGTAGTGTTCTACTTATTAACTTATATGTAGTCTTTTTGTCTGCACTGTTATGTTTGTGTGCCTGGGCTGTTTTTGCCAAACAAGCTCACATTGTAAAGCTTGTAAAATGTCATCATTTATTTATGATTGTATGCATTTAAATTTGATTATGCGTTTAAAATAAGAAATCTTATGCCAGCAGTTTTAACACATAAACAAACCAGTGGGTGTTTTCAGCAGATATTTTAGGCAGGGATATTTCAGTTATAGTACCAATTTTGCGAGGAAAATAATAGAAACTCTTCTGTTTAAAACAGTCTTTTTGGCAATTCAGATGTAGTTTTCAGAGTTTGTGAGATGCACTAAATCATCATGAGGTCTGACAGTAGAGGAAAGAATTTAATTTTGGTTTGTTTTATATTTTTAACATAATTTATATCGAATAAATTAACAAAAGGAGTCAATATTGTTTTTCTCGTAGCACAAACCTTGCTTGCAGGTATTGGAGGCCTAGTCCTTCTTTACCTTTTGACTTACTTGGTTGTCATTTTCCCCTCAGGTTACTCTTAACTTTTACATTTGGAATGCAGAAATGGTATGTAGCATATATAGGGCAGTGGCTAGATTGTGGACCCATTAGCTTATCAGTGTGAGAAAACAACCCTTTAAGAGACACTGAAAAATGTCTCAGGGCATAGTGTTTGTGTTTCAGGGTGGGGTTTCTGCATTTGCTATCTGTTGTTGTAGAATAAAAAGCTTTTTACAATGACATGACCTTGTTAAAGGTTTATCCTGTCATCGCAGAATTTTATTTCACCACAACTGTATCACAGTTGCCAGTGTGGGCTTTTCAAATCAGATAGGTTTAACCATCTTGGGGTTTTTGTCATTAATTGATAGTATTATGTCCATATAATGGGTATATATACACCATATGAAGTGTAAGATAATGTTACAATGTACAGTATATGTTAGGTTTTTAGCAATCTAAAGCATCAGGAATTAGCAGTCAGGTTTTGGTGCTTGTTTCTCAGAATGAAACAGCCAGTGCTTCATTATAGAGTGGCCATCTTGTAACAGCTTTTAACAATCATGCTGGGAGAAATCTGCTGTGGAAGAGACAGTTTCCCTATGACTGTAGTCTTCCTTGCAGCAAAGCTGTTCTTTGCAATGAAAATGGCTATTATGCTTTGGAGAATCTGAAAACAAACAGTGTTTCTACAGAATAAATTCAGGCAAAAGTCTCAAGAGTTGAGCTGAGCATAATCCCTGTCCTCTCTGAGTCTGTTTTCTAAATGGAGTGGAATGAGTATTCTCATTTTACGTTTTTACGAGAGTACATTCAGACCACTGTTCCTTTGAGATGATTAACCGCCTGCACTGTTTGTGTACTTTTGTTTGACTTAACCACAGCCTGGTCACTTGTAATATCCTTTCACCGGAGCAATGGAGGTATTGCTTTTAATGTTGTAATGTCGTCAGGGAATAGCCGCTCAACTGTACACATTTACTTAATAGGGCTGAGCTGGACTTTGCCTTTCTTTGCCATCTGTGATTTATAAAAACATCAGATTTACTCATTCTAACAAAGTGAAAGTGTGTATGCTGCTCATAGTTAAGTTTTAAAATCCCAGTGCATCATGGGGAGTGTTTCTTCTGCCAGGCTGCTAACAGCACTGTGAGCCAAAAAGTCAATCACAGTAGATGACAGTTGAGAAAATTGTACCACCACTGGGTCAAAAGTAGTTTATGAGATGTTCATTACCTGAGCAGAGAGTGTTTGAGCAGCCAGCAGACTGTGATCTTGGTGCCCTTCGTTTCTGTCATGCTTCGCTGCTTCCATCGCTTGTAATTTTTTGGTTTGTGTCCTGTTGGTTTTTTTCAATAACGCTGATGATCTCTGTCAGCATGTTTTATGACTCGATTATTTAACTGCATATAGCAGTAAGCAAGGGTGTTTTTAGCTCTTGTGCCCCTGATCACTAAACTCGGATGCATGTTGAGAAAAGATATAGCACATAGACCACAGCACAGTTTGTAGTCTTTTTTGAGACTCAGCTTGTTTACAGTCTTTGACAGCACAAGATAGTCAGTGATGCAGCTAAAAGTGTGATGTATCGACTGATAAGATGCAAGTCAACTTACAGCTCCCTGGTGTGTAACAACAATCTATAGAGGGCTGAGGTCTGGTTGAGTTTGTTGCAGGCATCTGTCAGTCACAGTGCTGTTAGGACCAAAGTACAAGCTTTGAAGGGTGCTTACTTCACCCAGGCCCCTAAGCTGCTTACTTCATCAGCAAACCCCCTCTTAAAGGTCCTTATCCATCACAGATACAAAAAGCTGATGTAATCATTATGGTAGAAAAATCTATGCTTAAACACTTGTTGTTGTTTTACTACCTTTTATTATTTGGAGTACAATCCAGGCAGCATTTCACTAGAGATGCTGATGTAGGATTGTCATAACTGACATCTTTAGTGCTCCCCAAGCTTTGTCTTTATTGTACCCTGTCTGGTGGAGAAGATCACGCTGTAAAATGGGACTTTGCAACGTCAACATGACATAATTGCCGTCTTCATTTCCTGGATAGTAAAATGTAGATGTGATCTTGAAGTGTTCCCAGCAGAGAGGTAATGCTGTTTGATAGCAAGAAAACATCTTGCAAATTCATTGTCCTTGTCATGTTCAGAGGACTTCCCCTAGATTTAAACTCTTCACTAATGATGAACTGTCAAACAAAAAGGAAATGAGTTTTACAAGTGCAAAACATTTGCACTTTTTTTACTGGCAGTAGCCTCAGCAAACCAGAATGCAATCTATAGTACTGATCTAAAACTGTTTCCTTCATGGTTAACAGTTGGTTTTTTGAACACGGGGGTCAATACAACACAATATTCTGTTCCCACACACTTGTGTTTTCTCATCGGAAAAATCTTCTGTCACACACATCTGAAAAAGCACAAAATATTTCATATCTCCTCTAACTCTTATGTGTGAAAGACCATCTTTTATGTGAGGTTGAAAGATTCCATTTGACAGTAGTTGTCTAAAGTAGTAGTTGAGACAGATATGGAGAAATATGTGACTAATGCAAACACGAGTAGTCTGAACAATTCCTTTATTGTCCTTAACTATTTAAAAAAAGTCACAGGCTAAAAATCATGATAACAAGATATCATATTTAGCCCTATTTTGCCACTTTGAAAATCATGTGGCTAGTCTGCATTATGTAATGGGAGTGAATTTCTTTGTAATGATCCACATTTGAGTCTTTTTCAAAGTTATCTAGGGTGTAAACTGTTAAAAAAAAGATGATTAAAATCGACTGACTACTAAAAAGGGAACAAGAGTAACAACAATTTTAAGTTAGAAATTTAATGCATAAAGATGATCAGCTCATAACCTGAAGTGCAAAAGTCTCAAGACTGTTGAGAGGTCACTGAAGTGTGCTTGCCAGAGGAGATGATGTTCCAGGCAATGCATGGTAATATCCCTCCTCCCCCTAACGAGGTGGAGAAAACTGGTTCATCTGCACTGAGTTTATTTATTTTTTAACAGCATTGTTAGCTGGGGATAGGTGGTGTCTCATTCCCCCCTCCTTAGTGTACTGAAGGCAACTCCACTTTGACATAAATGGTCTGGTTTGAAAGAGGTGTCAAGGATGAACATAAGATGAAACATCTTACAACTGTTTATTTTTACAATAATGCAGCCATGTTTTTGCTTATTAGTTTACACTGTAGTTTTCACTGTACCCATAGAAACACTTGACCAATAATAATAAATACTTCTTCTACATTTTCCTTCTTGTGCTACAGGTTTGACTCATTTTCTGGGCCATCAGAATGAAAGTCGAGGAGCTGTGTTTGAACTTTACACCAGAACTTTCCTAGTTGTGATGGAAAAGCATCACTGACTCAAGAGGGAACATTAATCCTGGATGCCGTGACGTACAGGACGTGGTCTATCCAAGATGGAGAAAAAGAAAATGTGCCCTCGCCTTCTCGACTACCTAGTGGTGGTTGGGTCTAGGTAAACACTTAATCTGACTTTAAGTAGATGCTGTAATTGAAAGGAATATCTTGAATCAAATCAGTCATAAAGAAGGCTTTAATTATTGCTTCTAAAACCAAAGTTTAGTGATGCCAAATGCAGGTGTGTTGTTGTAGAAGCTCCTGCAGAAAAATGCAGGGCAGTCCTGGCAAAAAAAAGTACCAGGTCTACTTTTGTCACAGCACAATGCAGCATCATCACTTACAGTCACATCAAATACAGTATGTAATGGCTCACATGGCAAACTCCCTCATGATGTAGCATGCATAAAGACGAATAGTAGAGCATTGTCTCAAGCACAGTAGCCACAAGGGAAAAGGGCCATACAAATTATCACAATGAAATTCGAGAACTATCCACTCTGTTATTAGATTAGCCACTGATAAATCTCCTCTGGAATGTTTAAGGATTGAAGTGTTACTCTTAAAGGCAGTTTAAGAACAGTGAGATTGGATGGGTGTTATTTATTTTCTCCCCTTGACCCAAATTTGTTAAAAGGTTCTTGGATTTCTTGCCAGAAAGTGACAAATTTGCTCCAGTAGCCTTCAGGCTTCTATCAGGGCTTTGATAGTCATTGTGTTGTTCTGAAAGTACACTAATGCTTTAATTCCTCCCTAATGAAATGCTTCTCATTAAATGAACCTTTCAAATTAAATTTGAAACTTTGTTCAAAAATGGGGAAATAGATTTGCAGATAAATCAAATATGAATTGTAAAATGCACATAAATCAACATAAAAAACCCTCATAGAACTAATGATGGGTAAAGCATTACAAGCTTGGCTGCTTCTTTACAAGAGAAAAGCAAATGTTTGTCCATCTCTCCTACCAGGCAACCAAGTAGTGACAGTGTGGCCCAGACACCTCAGCTCCTCCGCCGCTACCCGCTTGAGGACCACCACGACTTCCCACTCCCACCAGACGTGGTGTTTTTCTGCCAACCAGAGGGCTGCCTAAGCATACGCCAGCGTAGGGTTAGCCTTCGTGACGACTCCTCATTCGTTTTCACGCTGACCGACAAGGACTCAGGAATCACCCGCTATGGAATCTGCGTCAACTTCTACCGTTCCTTTCAGAGAGGGCATCATCGTACTCGTGGGGACAAGAGCGGCCACACAGAGACGGCAGCACAGGCGACCGAGACTGCTAGTGACGGGTCTGAAGGCAGCGGCGGAGGCCCGCCCTCTACATTACCCCCAGCTAACAATGCTGAGTCAGCACCTCCGCCTGCCTCCGGAGAAGAGAGCGGACAGCCAGGTGCCGAGCTAAATGCCGGCAAGTCCCCACAGCACAGACGGAGCGCTGCTAAGATGGCAGCCAGGAACCGCAACAGCACACTGACCTCACTGTGCATACTCAGCCACTACCCCTTCTTCTCCACCTTTAGGGAATGCTTATATATTCTCAAGAGGCTGGTGGACTGCTGCAGTCAAAGGCTAACTCAACGTGCTGGGCTCCCTCGTGCCACCCAGAGGTGAGGACTAGAATTAATCCTTAACTACAACTATTTCATCTAGGGTGACCAGATGAGAATGGTTTAAATACAGGACAGGGTGCTGGGGTTGGGCGTGGTCATATGGTGGTTACATGAACAGTACAACACATGACAATCAATACTCTAATACTGTTATTATTTTTATTCATAATTTCCCCCCCGAGTCCTCCTTGTACCTGCGGTATTGTTTCTGTTTCATGGCTGGACGATCACCAGGTCCCAGGACACTGGGCTCCGTGTCAGTAACAGATGGTGTAATTTTGCTATGTAATTTTTTAAAATTAAACAACATCATTACGTCACCCTCGCAGTAGCATTTATCAGGGAAGAATTTGGAATTCGGAATGGATGCTTCGGGATGTCTGGTCATCCTATTTCCATCTCAGCACACATTTACACATGCACGTACAGTTTAAGGGGCCCCAGCACATGGCTTGTTGGTATGCAGGGACCACTATCAAATTAACTTTGTACATTAGAAATACCAGAGTCTGGTTGATTGCTGTGAAATTGCTTGTCAGATATATACAGTTATTGCTTTTGACACCCCCTGACCTTTTTTTGTTAAGCCACACTAAGGCTAAATGTCAACTTTGAAAACATATAAGAGGTATATTGCCATGAAATTTTCAGAGTACATTCAGTTTACCCAATTGATATAATCTTTGCTTGTAATGATCCCATGACATTTACTTTAACAGAATCAATTTTTTGTCTTTGACCTGGTCACAACATCACTTACTCCTTCCTCAATGTGTGAAGTGTTGAATGTAATTAACTTCACATTCTCATGTTGCTAGATCTTTTAAACACAACTTCCCTGCAGTAAATCTGTACATGCACACTTATAAATTCTGTAAACGGAATAGAAAACACAGCCTTAAAATGCCAGACAATTAGGTAAATACAGCTCATGTGCTTCTACTTGTCTCAATCGTTAATGAGCTGTTAAAAAGCATTAACAACACATGATTACATGCATGTTATTGAACACACAAACACAGAGTTTATACAGTTGCTTAAAAACCTTGTTTGCTTGTTTGACATTTTCAAGGTTAAAAATGTTAACAATAAATAGCAGAAATTTGTTGCTTTACAGTGTTCCTGCTGGTGTTTTCTGCAATACCTACTGCTTTCTTTCTGCCCCATCTGCTTCTTTCATTGTCCACCTGTTCTGTGTATGTTTGTGTTACAGAATTAACACGAGAGCCTTTGTCTGTGGCTCCATGCAGTTTTGCAGGCCATCTGCAGCTTGTGTCATGTTTTCACAGCTCGCTTTATGCTATCACACTCCACCTTAATGACAAATAATGACAACCAAAATATCCACAGTGCATTTAAGAGAGGCATTTAAAAATCCACAAAATAAAAGCAGGAGGATTGTGAGAGGAGCTGCACAATAAACCAACTTATTTTATATACAGCATTATGAAGAACTGGCATTTAGCAAATTATATTGATTATTATACTTGAAACAAATAGTTAAACATACTGTTGTTTTTAAAATCAACTGCGAGGTCTGTTTGATTTTATATTTTATATAACCTTCAGAAAATACACAGAGCTGAACACTGTATTATTTTGCAACTTTGTGTTGTGATGCATCAGTATTTGCAAAGCACTTTTGGTTATTCTGTTGCCATGGGTTACACAGTAGATTGCAATTTTGGAGTGACAAAGTGTTAATTAGGCTGTCACTTTAAATGGGCTTAGACCCAGCATGATTGTTGGTCACCCAAGGTGCACATGTTTTCTCCACAGTCTTCTATTTATAGCTGAAGAACCAGTGGCACTTTCCCCCTCATCACAACAAGGGAGTGCACAGTTAATTCCATACCCTTACATTTTCTCTCTGGTAAAATGCTGCTGCAGATTCCCATATCATCACTATAGAGCTTTGGTCTCTTTGACAACATTGAAAAAAGGCCATTCAAGCTAAAGGCAATGGACCTGAGAACATGGATGGTTGAAATGTTGTGTGGCAATGACAGTGAAGGAGGAGAGCCATTGCATAATGGCTGCGAGCGCTTTGTGCTATGGCGGCTCTGACAGATTGAGGTCTCTGGCTGCCTTTGGGTAGCAGCTGCAGTTGGTGGGAGGGCTCCAAAGGACTAATGATTTATCTCCCTGCTTGCCACACACACACTGAGTATACACTCTCAAAAGGGTTTAATGGCACCGTGTGTGTGTATAGTGAAGGGTTTTCACATCAATATTTCAACAATTGCCTAAGAGCCTCTCCTGTTTTTTTTTTCAGTTTTTCCATCTCATTTTCTCATCACATTAATGATTTCACTGGATGTTTGCTGAGGCATCATTGTAGCTGTTTGTAGCAATAAAATGAGTTAATGATTTGATTTGTGTTTAATACTTAAATTATCTTCACTGAAGTCATTTATAAAGTTGAACAAATTTTACAAAGTGGTTAAACCCTTTTGATAATACAGATGCTAGTAAGAGTCACTGTATTGAATGTCAGTATGTAATTATTCACTTAGAGTATTTTTATTTGTTCCTGCAATTTCTCATAACTGTTAAATGATTTTCAGCTTGACACCTGAGACACATTCTAGTGCACTGCGCTTGTATCTACCATATTTAGTAGTATTTGCACTAGTTCTTTCAGGTATTAAAGGCAACATGAAAAGGATTTTTCAGTAAACAAATACATAAAAATGTATGGACTTAAGCAAAAATAATCCACCTCAATCATCACTTACAGTAAGCCAGGACTGTGCGGGGGTGTCGGTATCTGCAGAGACCCTGCATTCTGCCTGTATTTTCTTGTTTTGCTATGTTCAGGACTTATCTGCCCCGCTAATAACCTTGTGCAGGATGTGAGGGCACGGCTCTGTTAAAAACATAGCAACAGGCTTAAGATCATTTGCTTGCATTCACGAGAGGCCCTGGGAAAGAGGGGCCACCACTGAATGTTGTGTTTACAAAAGCAACTAACAAATCCTACTCTTTCAATCACAAATATTCACTGACTTCAGCTTCTCAGATTTGAGCTTCTATTTCTTCTCTCTTGGTCTATATTCTAACATTTTTTTATGTCAAACAAAAAATAATAAAAAAGAATAGAGGAAACAGTTGTGTATTGTAGATTCTAAATATACTCTTTGTGTTATGATCCTTCATAGGGACACCATGTGGCGGGTGTTCACCGGGGCGCTGGCGGTGGAGGAGAAGGGCAGCCAGCTGCTGGCTGACTTGCGGGAGATTGAGTCCTGGGTGTACCGGTTGTTGCGTTCCCCAGTACCAGTGGCAGGCCAGAGGCGTGTGGATGTGGAAGTCCTGCCCCACGAACTCAAACGGGCACTGACCTTTGCCCTGCCTGACAACTCTCGCTTCTCCATGGTCGACTTCCCCCTGCACCTGCCCTTAGAGCTGCTGGGTGTGGACGCCTGTCTTCAAGTCCTCAGCTGTGTCCTGCTGGAGCACAAGGTAAAGACAGCAGCACAGCAGTGAGTTCAGGATGCAAACAGTCTTATATCAGTCATTGCAGTGTCTTTGTTTTCTTTTTCTGAAGCCCAGGAAGAGATGTGGTTGTCTTCAGCTGCATTTTAATAAATACCTAACTAACTGTTTCAAGAAGAAAATAAAGCAAAGCTATATTTGGCATGTTGTGATTGGTCAGTGGTTTCCTCTGGAGTACAGTTGTATGTCCTTGCCTAGAAAAAGAACTTTTTCAAGGACCTTCTGAGAAATGCCCTGAGTGACCTTCATCAGACATTTTCTGCTATATGTAGGCCCACAGAAGCCATTTTGCTGCAGTGTAGACAAAGCGTAATGATTACAAAGAAGACTGCGTACACAATGTGACTAAAAGCAATGACTCTTCATCTCTGTCTCTCCTATTATTAACACTAGTAGCATTAGCAGGGATGTAATAGAAATCCTTGTTTGGCTGCTGATGGTGTAGCTTTCTGTTGTTGTTCTTGGTTTACAGTGACATTGATACACAGGCTCATTTACTGCTGCATGCTGTCCTGTATCCAACCTAAGCTTCACAGCTTCAGTCACGCTGCTGAAAGACTATACTGCTTGATTTATGCAGGACAATTTCTCTGTGTTTCTGTCACTTGCTGTTTGTGTAAGAACAAAAAAATTATCTAAGAAAACCTACCTGATCAGATGTTCTTCTTTCCAAAGGATTCAAAGATTCTTAAAATGCAGATTGATTAAAAAGTCTCTCTGAATAATGCATCCATCCAAAGTGTTGACCTCTTTCACTTTCTCCTCCTGTGGGTTGAAAAACCACAAATACCGTCCTTACCTGTATGAAATGCTGCCATCTTGTTTTTATTCTTTTTGGTTTTTTAAAGATGAATTCAATGCATCATTAAATTCAGTCAGGCAGAACTAAGTGCTGCCTGAAAGCTTTCAGAGCAACTTCCTTTCAAGGACTTTGTGCTGCCAAATGAATTTCTCATATTAGTTCAGTTTTTAATATTGTGATTCTGAATCCAAGGCAAGATTTGGATGTGTACTCATGTTCATTACTGACAAAAAGTGGAAATATGGAGAGACTGGATAAATAACTATGTGATGGAGCACCAGAGCAACAAGTCAACTAAGTGGTTTTGTGCTGTATATTTTGATTTGACAGTATGTACGTAACAATAACAACCTGCTCGCTTTATAGATATAAAAGGCTGCTCCTAGTTTTTAATAACAACCTTTTTTAATTAAAGTGATTACACCCTAATGAAAAGTTATTTATAAAGATTATATTTAATTAATGCCATATTTTGTGAGAGAACCTCCTAAATGTGACACAATGGATCTTAAACTACACAGGGAAAAAGTTCAAGGTTTACCATATAAAACCTGAATATTGTGTTTTTCTGTGTTGAATGTTTTTCTCAGGTCATTCTTCAGTCCAGAGATTACAATGCTTTGTCTATGAGCGTCATGGCCTTTGTGGCCATGATCTACCCTCTGGAGTACATGTTCCCAGTCATCCCTTTGCTGCCAACATGCATGGCCTCTGCTGAACAGGTAAAACTTGTCCTTTGTTTTTAACTTGTTTAGTTAAAGTTGATGAATTTTACCAAAAAGTGCAACTTTTAATTGAAAATGCTGTCCATTGTGGTAACATTTGTTCAGTGACTTCATATTCAGACTCATGTGTATGCATTGTACTCCCCACAGCTCCTTCTTGCTCCCACTCCCTACATTATTGGTGTACCAGCCAGCTTCTTCCTCTATAAATCTGATTTCAAAATGCCAGACGACGTGTGGCTTGTGGACCTTGACAGCAGCAAGGTCAGTCCACCGACATGGCTCTGCTCCTCTGATTTTGTTTTGTCTGTTTTAATGATGTCCAGATTAAGATGATACATTAACTGTAATTTATCTATTAGTTAAACACCCTTTTCTTTCTCATCTAAATTAAGGTTATTGTTTTAATGTCTACAGGTTATAGCACCCACCAATGCAGAGATCCTACCACCTCTTCCAGAGCCTGAAGCAGGAGAGCTTAAGAAGCATCTGAAACAGGTAATGCATGTGATTTGTCTGTTTCCTCTTAAATCTTTTTCTCAGTGTAATGGTTTCTGATTCTGCTGCACTGTGGCAGCCTGAGCTCAGCCTAACATCAGTGGGAGACTGGCTCTCATGAGCATTTATCAAAGAAGTCTCTGGAAGCCAGGTATTGCTGTGGAGCCGACTGCAGATGTTCATTCCCATGTCTTTTAGTTAAATGCAGTCTTATATGAATGTAAAACTTCTCTTTCAGCAGTGTGAAGAGTAGGGGCTCCCTTCCTCAACAGAGTTGTATGTATTGCATTGTATGTCGACGGGTGTGAGAGCATTTGAAACAGGTTTTGTAGAGTGCACTAACACAAACAAATGTTTTTCTTTTTCCCTTTTTTCTTTCCCGTTTTCCTCCCTGTTTTCTTTGCATGCACTAGCTCTTGGAGGTAAAATCAGACATTAGGACCCTCCTCCCCAAAACGAAACCTATAGTGATACTGGTAGAAACTAACGTGCCCCCCTAACCTGGTTATCTAACAGTACATCAGAATCTGGTTCTGATTCATGGACAAACTTTTCCTCTCTATTCTTTCACAGTGAGCAACACCAGTCACATTTTACACTAAGTCCATTCTGAACAAATATTGAAATTACTTTCATAATTACTGTGTGCCCTTATTGACTGTTTTAAAGTTAGCCATGGCTAAACTTTTAGCCCTATACGGCTGAAATTCTGTCAGATTTTCATGCATCCTTGTATTTTCACAGTAATTCTAACTCTCTGCAGAATAATAAATGAATCATGCTCTGTTTTAGCATGACTAAATGAAGACATGTTTTCTTAACCATAGTAGGTTCACTAACAGCAACAGAGATTGAAATCCTTGAAATTAATTCCCATATTTTTCCCTATCAAGATGAGGCCTGCAGACTACAGGAAATTTGCTTAATTTTCACTTTTTATGTACTCATTCAAATGATACAGGGACATCACTAGAGCCAAGCACCACTTTTAAAAAATAATATCGTTTTTTCACCAGCAAGCAAGCAGATAACCTCAAAAATAACCTCAAAGCTTTGCAACCTATGAGGTCACTAAAGACGCTGAACACTGAATAAGTGTAACTTTTCATTTCACTGTCTCTTTAAATACAGTCAACAAAAACATCCCTCACATACTCCATTTAAACTTTGCTTCATGTTTTTAAAACTGATTGACAAAACAGACATCAGGTTAAAATCCCTACACACACCTCATTTATTTTATTCACCTTGAATCAGAGCCGGTTCGTTAGCCATGTGTGATTAGCTGCTCTCTCCAGTGTGCGGATGTGTGACTGAGAGGCTGGTGTGTAGGAGTGTGAAAAGCCTCAGATTAGCAGTTGTATATTTGGAAACAAGGATACAATATTGATATCTGTGAATGATGAAAATGTCACTGAAGATGGTTTAACCAATTATCGGAAGACTGTGATGCCAAAGCAGAATGCTGCTGATGTGAGAGTCACTGAAAATACTTGCACTAAACACAAGACAAGTAAAATGAAATGGTCCTAACAAGTCAATGATTTATTAATTTATACAAAAACTGAGGTTATATTTCTCTCTTTGAAACATAATAAGATCTAAGTAGGGCTTTTATTTGGCTACAGGTGCTTTATTGTGCAAGTATTTTGTGTGTTTGAAAAGATCTGCTGTTTTGTATCTATCATCAACACACCACTGTAACCACTGGTGTTCCCCAGTTGGTCAACATGGATGTGCCTTCATGTGTCCTTTACTGGCTGGATTCTGTAGGTGAATTCCGGTTTTCGATCATTTTATTGCTTTGTGTGTGTGTTTCTCACTGTCTTTCATGTTAACCATAAAAGAACTCTTGTATTCATAATCTTGTTAATCTTTTGGTCTTACCTTCTCAAAAATTCTATCTCATCACTCTCAGTTTTGCCAATTCTCTTACATTACTGTCCATCCATCTACTTGTCTAAACAAACGCCAGTTTATCTTTTCTTATCTCCTCTCTTCAGTAATTGGTAGGATTAAGAATTCGCAGAAGTGGTACTCATGAAATTGGGAGGAACCTCTTTTATTGCACAAACAAATCAGAAAACATCAGCATAATTTCATGACTTAAGATCTATTTGAGTCACATTTTGGGTGGTACCAAAATATACTTTACATCACAGTCAGCAGAAATAGACGAACAGGGAAGTACTGTTGAAAGGAGACAAAGAAAAGAAAGGGAAGAAAGGGTGACCCTCCCGTCATGTGTTGTTCCAGTGTCAGTCACGAAGTTATCATCCCAGGCCTTCATGTGATTCTCCTCGCACCTCTCTTATTCCCTCCCTAGTGTCTGGTTAGGTTGACCGTGATCACCCAAAAGCAGATCTTCTCCTCTGAAAATAAGGTTACTCATTTCTCCTCCTGTGGAATGTGTAATGCCCCTGCACGGATCTCTCCTCTCTCACATTATTTTGCTTGTCACTACTATTAATCTCCTACTTTTCAAGACTAGAATAAATAAAATGCATAACAGTGTCACAGAATGTTGCGGACCAGTTTTTGACAAACTGCTTAGCTCTGGCTTGAGCATGACTGAATGTGCGTGCATCTATCTTGGCATCAGTGAGTGTTCTTGTAACTTAAACAAGATATGATGAAGCTAATCACTTTTTTTACAAACTTAACATTCATCCAGACCCAGCAACTAAATGTTCCATTATGCTAAGCTAAACATTGACTCTTGAGTCTGCAGCAGTTCCCTCAAAGCAAACCATGCATAGTGACTTACTTCCCTTGTGCCCCTTCTCTCCAAAATGACACCCCCACCACAGGCATCAACATACATTAAACTGATCCTTCAGCTGCTGTATACTTAAAAAATAGTGAACCCTATAGTATTTTTACATCTCTTACCTTACTTGAGCTCACTACTGAGCAGTAGAGATGCTTGGCAGTAAAAGAGATTACTATTTAGATCCATTTTAGCAATTTGGATGCTCCCGTTAAATCCTTTAAAGCAAATCTCTAAGTCCCTTTTCAAACAGTCAGTAACTTTTGACCTAATTGTTTCCCTCAACACTTAACGGGAAAGTGTCCCGTTAAGTGTGAAAATTAATACTAATTAACAAAATGTTGATGCCAACTGTGGGAGTGGTCCATCAAAGCGCTGTGATTTTCTGTTTGGATCCACTTTTATGTGTATAATTTGTATTATTGTCACCTTTTCCAGGCTTTGGCCAGTATGAGTTTAAACACCCAACCCATTTTGAACCTGGAGAAGTTTCAGGAAGGTCAGGAGATGCCTCTGCTCCCACCTGGACGAGATAAAGCTTCGCCATCCTCCACAGAGTTCAACCCTCTAATTTATGGCAATGATGTTGATTCTGTGGATGTAGCCACCAGGTAAGCCACAAAGTCTCTTTCTGTTGTCTGTTTGCCATTATTTTGTATAAGAGAAACTCTGAAAGAAGAAATAATGACTCAAGAGTAACATTTAGCAATGCACTGTTATAGAATTTTAAAAATGCTCAATAATAATAGGTTTGTTAAAGCAGATGCCTCTATAATAACCACAGATGTTAGAAATTATTATTTTGATAGATCAAAGTAAATACTAAACTAACCTTACAATTTTTCTCTCACAGGGTTGCCATGGTACGGTTTTTCAACTCCGCAAATGTTCTCCAGGGGTTTCAGATGCACACACGCACTTTGCGCCTCTTCCCCCGGCCTGTGGTGGCTTTTCAGTCGTCTTCTTTTCTTGCATCTCGGCCACGACGCTCTGGCTTTGCAGATAAACTTTCACACACCCAGGCGGTAGAGTTCTATGGAGAATGGGCTCTCAACCCCACCAACCTCGCCTTTCAGAGGATACATAACAGTAAGGCTCATTTAAGACGATAGTTGTCTGTTTCTTGACCAGTATGGCTTACAAAGGATGTGGAAAATTAGGTGTCATAAACATTTCACTCACACTTGTGTTTCAGATGTGTTTGACCCTTCCTTAATTGGAGACAAGCCCAAGTGGTACGCTCACCAGCTACAGCCAGTGGTCTACAGAGTGTATGATGGCAGCTCCCAGCTGGTTGAAGCTATGGCTGGTCCTTTGGAGGATGAAGGCAACGAGTCCGACCCCACAGACAGGTAAGAAAGAACAAGATC
>JAPZDZ010000001.1:24730435-24746233 GCA_029783805.1 Acanthurus tennentii | reverse complement strand
TTTTTCAACCAATGCTCTCATCTCTACATTTACAGCTTGTCCAGCATGAAGATTTTATATATTATTACACAAATGTAAATGAAGTTTCTTTTTATACTGGACTGATGGTTAGAAAAAACAATAAAAAAAATATACCTTTAGCTGTGGCAACACGCAATTTTATAACTATACTCTTAAAAATTCACAAGTCAAGAAAATAATCAATAGATTTATCAGATATAGAAAATAACTGCTGTTATATTTTGCTTAAGCTAAGGGGATTTGATTGCCTCAGTCATTTATAAGACGCACTGATTGAATACATAATCTTTTCAATTGATCTGTAAGTTTTTTTTACAACACATGAGTATGTTGGCACATGAAAATTAAATGGACAAGTGTTTGTAAATGTATTATTCCAGCCCAATGAGAATGATTATGCAGCATAACACTCTTCTTTTCACATGACTTTGGGGGGCACATTGAGATCATTTGGACAGAATAATTCTGAGCAGCAGATGGCAGTGTCTTCTTTCAAATCACACACATCACACTGAGATGTACCACTGCATCATTTTTGCACTGCAAATGCAAGTCATTTTAACTTTTCCAAGGTTCAAATGTGCTGCATACACAGAGTTAGTGTGTGTGTGTGTGTGTGTGTACCTATGTACGGGAATTAAAAAACACAAACAAAATTATTCTGACAGGTAATCTGAAAGCTCGCCTCCACTTACTCTATCATGCGTTTCTTTGACTGCAGATTGAAGTCACAGTAGTCTGCCCCCTTGTCAGTGAAGTCAGCAGAGAGCGAGCTGAGTGTCTTGAAGGCCTCTGGGTCTTCTTTTCGCAGCAGCTCAGCCATGTGGAAGCCGTCCACCATCTCGCTCTCCCCTCCTTCCGCGGACTGCTCGATGCAGTGTAAAACCTGCACCTACCGGAGCCAACAACACACATGCCGCACAAATGCTTGTTTTACAACCTTGATTACATAAAACCCAAATGCCAGCAAGTTTAAACTAACTCACAAAAGCAGCAAATAAACTCACCAAGGATACCATACATGTTGAGAGCAGTTTAATGCCATAACTAGAGCTTACAAATCAGTGTTTACTTACTCCAGGTGGAGAGTGTATTGCAGGGTAGTCTGTATGAAGACTGAGCGTTCCTGTTGTGTAGGCTACGTTGTTTGCGTTGTATTTGTCTTGGACCTGAAATGTGTACCTGAGGACAAAGATAACATTTATTAATAAACTTGTGTTCATTACTTAACTTAAGCTTCAGAAGATAAGCACTAACAATTAGGTTGAGTGAAGAAAAAGGCAGATGCGATGAACTTCGCAGGGATCCCTGAGGGCAAACTGGGCAGCTTCACAGGAATGCATAGACTGCAGCTTCTGAAGTAGATACTTCATTGGGATGCAGCAGCAGTTGAGCACTAATGAGGTAAAGTTATCTTCCATGTTCTGTTTGCATTCCTCGTTTGGTTGCCCCATTCGTAAAACAGTCTAGTTTCTCTGATGGCAGCCTTCAGCTTCAGTCTGCATCCTCTTTACTTTCAGCAGTATGAGCTCATCCGCTGGCAGTGGAAAAGCTCTACGCTCCAAACCTCTGTTCTGACTGAGTGCACCAGGTAATTCCTCTGGCTTAAAAAAGCTGGAATGCTATAAGGTTGTTTTCCTCTTCTCTGTCCTCAAATAATCATCACAGCAGCAAGTCAAAGTGATGGAGGTCTAACAGACACTCTTAAGCGTTTCCATGGAACCACAGCAATTCAAAGCTACAGATAATTGACCAGTGGACACATTTTTCACAACATAAATGGAGTAAACTGAGAATCTATTTCATCAAAATATCTAGCTGTTTTTTTTTCTGATAATCTGGAAAACTGATGAAGATAAAGATCTTTTGTATTTAATTTGTACTAATAACACTCTCCGGGCTGTGCTCCAGCTAAAATATGATCAGTGGAAAATTCAGCAGCTCAAGATTTAGTGAGGAGTCTGATTATTAAACAGTGGCTTGGCTCGGGATGACTGGAGAAAAATGGATGAACGTCACAGAGTCTTACCCGTAGAATGTCAGCCTGGCAAAGCCAATCCTCTCAGCAAATTTGGCCACTTGGCCTCGCTCTCTTGGAGCCCCCTTCATGTAGAAGATGCCAACTCTACGCAGGGCTGAGAGTGCAGCCAACGTGGCCTTATCATCATGAAGGAATTCCTGATAGTTACCAGTGGGAATGCTCAGCTTGGAGTCCCAATAGTATCGTTCTGAAATGAGAAAGAGGATAAGGTAGAAATGTCATTTCATCTTAGAGGAGATTTACATACACAGAGTGGTGTCTTTTTCTTTGTCTGACAAGAAATAAGCTGTGCCTGCAATGCACCAACATGAAGCTTTTCCACTCAACACTGAGTCTTTGTCCTGTCCTGTAGCTGCTCTGTTCGACAAACATGCTGCACAACAAGAACAGAACAGCTCTGTATCGTAGCAACTTTATCTCATCTTACAGTAATTTTCTCTTCTTCCCTCCTGCTGCCTACTCTCTATAATAAACCTGTATTGGTTTCATTTTGTAAGAGAAACTGCATATTGTGTTTTTTAGTGCACATTAAGCTCAAGCTGCATAAATAAATCTTCACCACTGGTTTATTATACTGGCAGGTTTTCACATTGGCATAAAAAACAGCCACAGATGGACGCCATTCCGCCAATTCATGAACGCAAGTACATTCACAAAGATACTTAATGCTTTCATTAAAGACACCTGTGTGGATATTATCCCATTGTTTGGTTTAACTGACAAAAATGGACCGGAGCCATCCAGGTGTGCAGCAGGGATGTGCTTCAGAGCGTTACACATTCCTTTATTCTTTCCATCAACACACATGGTTGCCTTTAAAAACAAGTTTTTTTTTTCCATGATGGTATAAAGAAAGTGGAATAATGTGTGCAAGAAGGTGTCTGCTGTGCTTTGGGCTATGGAACTTGGTTAAAAAACAAGCTTAAGCAACCACTTTCTATCAAATATAATACAGTGTCAATGTGCAGTTGCTGAAAAATGAGACTAAACTTGGAAAAAAAAATATTTCAGAAGAGGCCATTAGAAGAGGCTATCAGTATGACAGCCACTTCTAAAAGATTTGCTACAAAAAGAAACTATTAATTTATAATTTAATTACTGGATTCCTTTTGAAAATGCAGCTTGCCAGTGCATGCAATAGTCTGTGCACTTCAAGATGAATAGCTCACTGGGAAAAATCAGCCTGTCTCTGTCAGACAGACATTAGTGGAAAAAAATCCTCCCACAGCTCTCCACCCAGCTGGCTCGACTCCTTTTTCCATGCAGTCTCTCTCAAGTGACTTCCACAGAAACAGCTGCTAAGTACATTTGGAGGAGGAGGAGGAGGGTTTAGCTGAGGAGATTGTGTACCTGTCTGATGTTTGTGGATCCTCCTTGCGTCTCTTTTCAGCACCCACCAACTTCAAAACAACTTCCCAAATTGCTGCATCACAAACAGATTACAAGGCTACAGCCTGCAGGAGATGGACACACAGCGGCGAGCTTGCTAAACTTCATGCATAATTTATTGTGCTCTAAAGTGTCTGCAACATTAAAAGACAATGTGACTGTTTATACTGAAGGCCATAAAGATTTACAGTTGAAACTGGTGATGAGGAATTTCAGTGGGAAAGGCAGTGAGGCACAGAGCACTGAGAGATGCAACATCAGTCAGAAACACAGTGATCATCAAGACTCGCAGACCTCCCTCCGGGCTGTTGTCACAAATAATCAGTGTCTGGCCGCACAGTTCAAAGGGTCAGAACCCCCCGCTTGTTAAAACTTGTCAAGAGGGCGGAGGGAGACAAAGGAAGAGAATGAGAAATTGGGGCAAAGGTCAAGCCTGAATGTTACAATTACTCTTGTGAAACTGGACCTGGATGTCTTGTACAGACGCTGTGGTGTTTCAGCTCTGTGGTTTAGTGTGTCACCTATGACAAAGAGGCTCCAGCACTGGTCGCAGGGTGCATATACATCAGCTGTGTAGTCCTGGCTGCAGTTCAGCTCGAATCTCATTTTCAACACTCAACACGCTCGCTGCCGTCGATTGGGTTCACAGTGTGGCGGCCAGGTCAAACAAAAGATGAGAACTTTGCATGAATATCTGCCTTCACACCATGTAATGAGCAGCAGCTCGCGCAGGCTCGTTTTTAACTGGGAAGGCTAATCACAAATCTTAGATGTGAAGGATCACAAGGATATTCTTTTTTTCAGCCTATTCCCAGCTCATTCAGGCTGACGATTAAAGAACAAATAGGGGCCTGTCACCCAAACAGCTGTAGATAGAAATCTGGAGGAATTAGAAGCAAAAAAATACAGGGTTTAAATGGTAAAAAGCATTTTTTTTTGAAGAGACGTAGGTAATTATGGGTCTGAGGTATTTGTTCATTATTTGAGTAGTACCAGTTTCTCTGTGTTCCCTTATTTCAGAAGGAAACACTTTTCTTCACTGTTAAAATGCGATAGCCAGAGTAACTGGTTTCAGATTAAAATTATCATTAAAAGGATTATCCTTTATGATCCATTAAATAAATACAATGTGGTTCTTTTTAATATCTGCTTGTCAGATTATAATGTTTTTTTGGGGATCATCGATCTTGTTATTGTAGCATTATGAACGTGCTCATATGAATGTATTATGTCATTTTTTTCTATTTTTTCCACTGCTATTACTGCTATTATATTATTTTTACTTTAATGTTGTTCTGTCTGTTTCTTAGAATACTGTTTTTATGTTATTTTATAAGTAAAGATAATCCAATGAAACGTATTTCTACATATAACACTGAATGAGGCCATTCTCATATGAATCATTGTGGTTGACATTAAGTACATTTTTTTGCTGACTAATGTACTACTTAGACATCTTTACTCTATATTTTCCACTATACCAATGTCAGAGGAGATGTTAAGCCTTCAGAAAATTGTCCCTTGAAACTGCAGCTCCTCAGTTTTAAGTTTCAGTTGATTTTTTAACCGTTTAACCTGCAATTTTTATGTTTTTCATCAATCTGGGCCACTTTCATTGCACAATTTTCAGTGATTAAGCTTTTAGAAACAACTGTCCACCTCATGCTATGCACCAGATGACAACTTGCTAGTGAACAGAGAGGAACATTTAGCAGCTAAAGAGCCAGAGATTTTTTCTCAGGAGCTCGTAGAGACCAAAAGCAGAACTATAAGACAGTCTATATTAGACTTTGATATCATAACTCCAAAAAACTAATATTGTGCTGTTAAACTGATAAATGTCAAAATAACTGAGCATTGTGCTCACAGCTTGTTTCCACTGCCCTCAGGTGGCAAAAAATAAATGAGTCATTGAACAGTGAGGTTAATTTGCTCATTTGTGGGAAAATAAATCAATTAATAAAAAAGTTACAATTAATAAAAATCACTGCTGTTTTCACAGCGAGGATTGTGCTAGCATGAACCTAAAGGGAAACCACTGACAGTCTGACAAGATAGTGTGTGTGCATAATCCCCTCTCCTGTTCCCCTCTTGGTCGTGGCCTGCTACAGTGGCTTTTCCAGATGAGGAAACCCGAAGCCGCGGCTCCTGTGGCTGTCAGGCAGCTCATGGCAGTTTGGCTCTCTCCACACTGTGCTCTGTCTAAGCTCAGAGGTCTGCGTCACTCTCCTCTGCAGCTGGGAGCGCCTTCAAAGCTCTGTTTGAATCACTGCAGTTATCCAGAGAGCTGTTGTTTTGACTTGGTTAAGTTTTATCACAGAGCTCGGATCAGCTCACTTGAATGGGTCTTCTGTGGAATGCATCAGTGGAAAGCCAGATGGGCATAAACTATCTTTTTAGAAAGAATTAGCTTTATAAATTAGATTCAAGCTCTTCACACTAAAGGCACATTTAAGATATTTCAATGCAATAGAATGAGACTGCCTTGCTTATATACTTTGTATACTTAAAAATAGGTTTACCGATACTATTAATGTACTTCTTTGAGTGACTTTTTTAACACAGATCTTATTTGCAGCACTTTCTTTTTTTCTGCAGCACTGCTGCCTTTACTCAAGTAAAATTAATACTTTCTCCACCACTAAAAAGAGAAGCATTTGAATGACTTGCTTGGCATTACAAGAAGTAACAAATCATTAACATTAATAAAGATTTTTGTCTATCTCACTCTACCAATGATTAATGTTTGCTATTTCCAAGAACTCATTGCACCCATTGCATTAATCTACTGTCAACATATGCATTCATTAGCTACTAAATTAGCCAGACATCTTCAGGCAGCTTTTTTTATTCATACTTATTTCTTAATACTGGTATTGAGAAGTGTAAAATCCTTTTTCTTTGCCAACCAAAAATTTGCATTTGACACAAAGTAAATATTTTGAGGCTTTTTGTTTCTTCCTGGAGATAGTGTATTACAGTTAATAAATAAGGATGAGAAAGTTTTACTTGTAAAGACAGACAGTGTGGGTGCAATCTTTGGAGGTCCTCAAAAGTTAAATATGTTTTGAGAAGTTTCAAGCTCATGCTATACTAACAGATCACTAACTGATATCAGACAGAACTCTTTTTGTATTTAATCTGACATTACCTGCACTCTAACTAATTTACATGGGGAAAAGGGATTCAGTTTCCCCTGACCAACCATTAAAGATCAAAGTATCTGCTTGAATCTATTTGAATCTCTTAAAGCGTGAAGAGGACATTAGTAAAACAATGTAACTGGTACTCTTAATCTTTTTAGAACAACTCCAAAAGCAGTTTCCATCTTGTCACTAATGTTGTCGTTACTCGCAGCTTGTCAATCCCATCAGCCTGCTTGTCTATTCTTAACTTAGAAACCAGTGTTTCATGTTATGGTGCCAATCAAATAAGTCAACTCAATGGAGGAGGCAGATTTTAAGGTCTAGATCTAGACACACCAAACCCATGAGTCCAGACATTTGACACATAAAAAAGAAACTGTGTTACCAGTTATATACCAGTCAACAATTAAGCATGTATGTTGTGCTTTCACAGTGTACATAATGCGTGTCTGTATATCAATGGAGGAGAAAGAAACCAACTCCACCCTTGGCTAATTTAACAAACACACCTTAATCTATGAAACATGTCTGGAGGACAGAGAGGCCAGCCTTTGCACTCCCAGTTTGGAGGACACAGAGTGAGCAGTGTTTCCCAGTGGAGAGCTGCAGGCCCTCCACAAACTGAACCAAACTCTTTGTCCATCAGCAGGTTTGTGTTCCAAAAATTCTTCTAAGTCTTGAAGTAGTTTGTCCAATTAAGTCCTTTTGTTGCCTGCCAACTTAAACTCAATGCTTTCAGTATTATTTTTAATGCCAACCAGAAGGTCTCGCTTGCCAAAGACATGAAAAATCCAATCATTATAATCACTAAGCTTTCCGTGCAGTCTGATGTAAAGGTGTTGAAATTTCAAAAGAGATGACAAAGAAAAAGGATTTCACCCAAATATAGTTGATCCGTGAAGGAATTACAGGAATACACTGTGAAAAATAAGTGTGTGGGGTGAAATTTAGTGAAATTTGTTGAAAGGAAGCCCAACTTCTGTTGAAAGAGACATTCAAAATGTGGAAGATTTGGCTGACCATCAGTATTTTGACAAATCTGAGTTGCAAAACCCCTCAGCTGTCCGTTTTAGCAGACTGCACAGTGATAACAGATAATTATGACATATGAAAACATTCAAGTCACAGTTTACAGCTTGGAGTCCTCAAATTCCTTTCAGGTCTATAACACAGCATGGACACGTGTATCCAAGCACGTGTTTGAGAGGTCAGTTCAGCTGAAGCTGTAAACGGCGTGTGAAGTGATGGGTCAGGGTTGGAAAACACAAGTTTTTCCATAGATGGACCTCCACAGCTATGTTTCCAAGAGCCTTTCTATCAACTGACGAGTGATGACATAGAAGCCTAAATTCAGACCAGATGGCACAGGGGAAACACCAGCCAGACAAGGAAATGACAAATCAGCTGCTACTTGGCTGAGTTATCAAATCAGTCAGTAGACTTAATGGAAAAAAGTCAAATTCAGCTGGTCTGTTTAAAAGAACCTCAGACCAGTCCATCAGGAAGTTTACTATAACTGTCCAATCCAAATGATCACTAATTGAGGGACACTGTAAGTATTCATAATGGAAAATGAAAGAGAGAAAAAAAGGTTCACTGTAATTTGTTTAGTTGACCATATTAATTGCGATTGGGGTAAAGGAACCCTTGCAGGTCTTTTTACTTGCCATTATTATTCAATAGCGCCGCTCTGAGGGAAGCAACTCAAACTGAGGGTGGAGGGCATGTGTTGTAATAATCACTTAATGTTTTTTCTTTTCTTTTCTTTTTTTATTGTAAATTCGGAGATACCATTTTCAGCTCCCCTGGATACAGTTCATAACAAATGCAGACCCCAGTCTCTGCACAGGCAGATGTTTCTACATGTGTGCAAATTACTCATGGGCATATATTTTGGTCTACATTTGAAAATCTACAACGAGTAATGCAAAGATTTCTGAGCATGGCCAATTTGAAAAATGTCCATGTCACTGACTGCTTCAAGTTAATATACAAATTATTAATTTTGCTTTATGGTTTGAATTTTTTTATTTTTAATCAAATGTTTTTTTTCCAAAGTGATTTTCTTCACATATTTTTTTAAACTAAAATATATGTAAAAAAGCAGCAGGAATGGTACCAAAAAGTACCAAAATAGTAACACAGTGTACTACAAAGTACACACTAGTGGACATATTTTTCACTTTGTATTTAAGGCATGCACAGCCTCTGTCAGACCGATGACAGCTTCACAGAAATTTTCATAATGCTGAAAATATCTGAATAAAACCAGAATAATTAAGGTAAAAGACATGGTGAGGTGCCAATTTCTTTTGACAGACAATCTACAGCTTAAGGTGAGAATAATTTTCACATTTTTGGCTGCAAATAGTGACCGAGGATGTTTTGGGCAGGTCAGAGGATGATTTAACAAGGGACAGCTGTTAAAGTGAGAGAAATCTGATCACACCTTAAGTGTCGTCATTGTTTTCTGTCAATCACACTCTTGAGAATGGCAGTAAATTTTACAAACTTGTCAGGCTTACTCTTTCCATTGTTTCCTAAGCTTTTAAATACTTGCTGTATATTTTATGACTCTATTCACTTTTTTGAACAGACTTGTGCTGTGAACTGCTATTTGGAAATGTCAAAACATGGTAATTTATAACAAACCTGAGGTAAAACCAAGGTGAACATAATCATTTAATGTTAAAATATGTCCTCTTTATGATTAAGGATTGCATTTTTGAGTGGTATGATGGGGCATACTTAGTCATACTTTTGTTTCTCTTTGAGGTCACTTATACTTCCTATACAATTCTACTCTGTTTGGATACCAAAATATAAAACTGTCACCTGGAAGAAAGAAAAATAATAATAAAACTTAAAGTAAACAGAGTTGAGGTCTTTAAGGCCTTTTTTTTTCTTTTTTTCACTGCACATTGACAAACTGCCATTCAAACACTGTTGCTTGATGGGTAAAAACACATCAAACATCGAGCTGCAAAGCTGAAAGAAGAGTGAAAGGGAGGCTGGCCAAATAAGGCTGAACAGTGGTACTTCTATTAGTCCAACGTATTCCTGTATGTGATCAAAGCAAATGACTCAAAAATGACATGTCATTATGCTGTATTGAGGGTGAGCAATTCAAACAGTTTACTGATTTAGAAAATGGTCTTAAAGGCTTCTCGGAAAGAAAACAGACTCTTTTCACAAACTACCAATGTGAACTGGTATGTAAGTGTGTGAGAAAAGGCTTTGGGCTATGTTTCTGCGCATATTTTTACATTTCTAAAAAATCCATTTAACCTGTTTTACATCCATCTTTTAAATACCAGTGACATGAAATTAGTCATGATTCCCACCCTGACTAAATAAACATGACAAGCACAAAATGGGAGGCCTGAGACGATGACATGGTTCAAATATTAAAGCATCTGGCAGGCGTTTGAGTAAATCAGTGACAGATTTATCGGTGAAAGGAAGAGTCTCTGCAGATAAGGCTGTGAGTGACATGAGCTTTAGGTGTTCCTGAGAGCAGTTAAACATAATCACTCTCCTCTAAATATTGTAAAGGCTTCAGAGTGCAAATGTGAGAAATCAAACGGCACGTGCAAACTCCAAAGGTCCAAAGTTGAACATGTTCATGAATGAGATGCAATGCATGTATTGATGTGTTTTTATATGGGAGAAACAAATTAGTCTGACAGCTCGTAGTAGTTAGCTAAAGTTTTGACAAAAGATCCCAACTACTCAGATGCTCGTGAAGAGGATTGTCCAAGGAAATACGAACTAAATCTGTGGAACAGAAGTTGAAAAATTCTTTTTTGGCATAAAAGAGTCAAAAAGAACAAGTCAAAAATTAGAATATAGTGTCCAAACCATTACAACTGTAAAATGAGATATTACAAATTTAGTGAGAAAATGTCTGTAGGAACTGCTTCGTCTCTGACACTGTGCAGTTTGAGTTTAAATTCCTGGTTTACACATACCTACAGGCTCGGGGATTTGTTCCTTCCCAAGGAAGGAAATACTGACAACAGTGAGCTTGTGTTTGGTAAGAACATGCAGATCCTTTTTTGACCCTCGCTCTAAATCAGTTTTCCATATGGCAGAGACAGAGGGGGGTCTGAATGAAGCTTGCATTTATACAGACGTCAGCCTTTCAGAAGGCCCACTGTCTTATTCTGTTTTAAATGCAGAAGTACTGTGCTTCAGTTATGTTTTGTCTGGACTCAATGGGCTAATAAACTAGGGATGCTGAGATATCACATGTGCATCTAATATGCAACAGTGGACATTTTAAAAAGAGTGGCCTTCCTGAAGAACTGACAGAACAGTTATGATACATGGAAAGTCATTTAAAATGAACTTAGAATGATGAAAAAGGGAATTCATATACTTATCCACTAGATCCTGAAGTTTAACTGAGCATTTACCTACTCAATCTTAAACTATTGTAAAATGAAGGAAATGCAAATTCAACATAGAAACTGATGATAAACATATCAGAAAGTTTTCTTTATAATGTAGTTAAGTGCCCTTGAATAGTATTACTCCCATGTCTCACCCATAGCTGTTGTCGTGAGCTACACACATACTGCGGTTTGTGTTACATAAGTCCATAGAAACGGTAAAAGCAGGATTAAAAAACATTACTTTGCACATAAAAGCAGGAGGTATAGTGCGGGCTTCAGAATATCCCCAGAGCTCCAATTTTCATATTGACCTCACAGTGTTCCATTTGCACTACACTTTCACTGTTGAGACCACTTTAACAGGCATACATGGGCCTGTAAAATCTAGGTGTGCTGCATGAAAGAGGAAACAGAAATTCAAACTGTGGACTATGCTTCAGTGCGTTAACGTCACAGAGAGGTAAGGAGCGAAAATGTGAGCAAGTTTCCCTGAGGTGAACGCTGTTCATCATCCATTTTTTGATAATGTGGACCTCTCCACTACTTTTGCGTGCAGAGAATTTCAGGTTGGCGCTCATGAGGAAATAATTAAACCCAGAGTGTGGGTGTGTGTACGTGTACGTCATCTTGTATTGTGTTTTGGTGTATGAGCTTAGCAGTGTCTTCCAAGGGCGCTCCTGGCTCTGCACTGCTGAAAAGAATCCACATTACAAAATGATTGTCTGTATATTGCTATGAGGGGGATCTGTTTACATTTCAACATGAATGACGGTGCTCTGCAACACACACACACTCACACACACACAACAACCTTAATCAGTCTAGAACAGAGCAGGAGCCGCTCAGCCCTGTGGGTCCTTCAGGACCACGTGTGTGTACACAAACCAACTCCAGTCCATCCCCCGCTCCACTGAAATGCCGCTACCTTGTTCCACAGCTAAACTTTCTCCTCAGCTCTCTGGCAGACTGTAAAGTGTATTGGGCCATTGTAAATGTACTGTAAAATGACTTCTCTTCCCAGTCTTTAGAAAAACCTCCCCTCTTAACATCCCTGTTCTGCTACAGTGGAAAAAAATGTGTGGAAAGAGGAGTTTAAATCAGGGGCATCTTTTTCCCTCAGGAAAGGTTAGCAAGTAAGCACACTAATTTTCATTTAAAAACTACAAAAACACACACACTTCTGATAGCTGCTGCTTGATTACATAATGAAAGTCAACAGGCATTTTAACCATTACCACCCAATTCATGCTGTTCCTGCTGAATGCCAAGTGTTAACTTACTTAATTTTTTACTGAATAATATTAATCATTACAGCCCTACAATGAACCCTAATAGCACAGGCTTACAGCTGTCAGCAGTATCTGAATTTAAAATACTTTTAAAACTCACTACAAAATTTAAAAAAAGAGAGAAGACATGATGAAAACTTTGCCAAAAACCTCGTTCAAGCATAAAAAGACATGAAACAATATTAAAATAAAATCAAAAACTAGACAGTTTGTTATTTTACACTAATGTCAGTGTAAAAACCCATTTAAGCTAAGCAACTTTGACACACTGTTTAATGAACCAAACAGAAATTAGATAGCAAAGAATAAGTTATCGTGACATTACTGCGCTTATCCGTAACACTGCAAAAGAAAAAGTACTTACTTTTTATTCTAACTTTAAACACTGAAATTAGATGTCATGCAGAAAAGGACACAATAACACATTTTCATATGTGGTTTCAGTGAAAGGAAACTATGACAATTAGATCCTCATGCTTTTTGCAATAAAACACAGTGAATGTGTTACCACAATGTTTTTCATAAAAAAGTCAATATTAATTAAATTAATTATTTCATCTCATTTCTGCTGTAAAAAGTAAGTGTGATACTGTCATATTGAAACTTAAAAAAGGCTACTTAGATTTAAAAAGAGATTGGATTGAGAAAAGAGGTTGAGCTTGTGGATTTTATACAACAAAAATGTGCATTTAGTGTAAATAGTTGGCATTTATAATGGCATGTGGTAACAGAGTGGAAATCAGCTTCATCAGACCTGCTGGTTTGTCATTCACATACCAACAACCAACAGTCACTTCTTGGAAAACAGACAAATTGCTGTTCTTAGATACTGCCTTGAAAATGCAATAATCTATGCCTGTGTTTTGTTCATCCTGTTAATTCTGCTTAGACAGCTGGAGGTGATTTATATCCTCCTTTAAAAATCATCTCTTTGATTATTACATCAATCACACGGTAATCAATTAGAATTAATCATTAGTTTCAGACCAGTGCAGTCCAATCAGTACAGGCTTTCCTTGTCAGCAGTTTGCATACATTATGTGTATTTCTCATCCACAGCACTACACCACTGACTTGCAGTGGGCATACACTTAGTAAACACATTGCGGGGGAAGGTTACACAAAAAAGTTTTCAAGTATATCACAAATTGCACTTAAAGTTCTACAGATTTTTTTTCCAGTAGATACCAATAACCAATAATTAACTGATTCTCATGTCTGATACTTATAAAAAAAGTGTTGATTTTACATTTTTGTATTTAAGAAAAAGGTAATAACCTATAAATGTGTTACTACTGGAGCGTAAACAAGGTGAAAGGTAATGAACAAAGGAGGGTGATGTGTTAGGGTAATGCACAAATACCATGCACCCTTAACAATGAACATGCACTCAGTAACCACTTTATTAGGTACACTTATTGTCATAAGCAAAGCAGACTACATTGGTAATCCTGCAATAAATCCTCTCTTCATTAGGGTTAAAATGTTAGAATGCGATAATGTCAGTTGAATCTGTTTTGTTATTTAGTCGACTTTCATTGATATAAATGAGGTAGATAAATTAAAAGAAACACCTGTTAGTAAAATGCAGTACAATAGGTCCATTACAGCAATAGAACCTTCATCCAGCACCTTTTTAAATTGCTTTTAACAAAACTGAACTGAGCTTTTTATCAACAGGAGGTAGGTAATGTAGGTCACTGTACTAAACCATAGGCAACTGTTTGTATTTCTTCTGTACAGCTGCACTTACAGCAGTTTTACCTACTACAATTAAATGAAATGCAGACTTGTACTTTAAAATCCAACTGGGTGTTTATTAAATTATTACAGTTAGACTCACCATTGAGAGAAAGCTCTTCTTGCATTGCCTGTCTGGCAGCAGGAGAGAAACAGCGTTTCTTCAACCACTCAGGATCAAACACACTGGTGTGTTGATCAGGCCACACAATGGACACCTGTGGAAAGGTGAAAAGCTTATTGGTCTCGACTGGCAAAAAATATTTTAGCTCAGTTTCCACCTCATTATACTTTGTTAAGATAAACCATCAACTTAAAGTACACTGTCTCTCTTTCAGGTGAGCAGTAAATAAAAACTTTTTCATTGCCTGGCAATAATGTGGTTAAAAGTATTTATATGCATTATGTTTTAGTATGATATAAAAGTTTGATTTTTATAACTTTTTTTTTTTTTTTCCAGGGAAGAATTCAAGATTTGAGGGTGCTCCTTTGTTTCATAAAACTGAGAAATAAATGTTTTTTGTTTTTTTTTAATCCAGGATTTCTTATGGTTACCATCTATTTTTTTAGCTCCTGTGGGGGCTTTAGCCAATGCATCATCTAATCTTATCTCTAGCCATATGCAAACATGAAATCAACGGTTGTGGTACCAAAACACATGTTTGCATTATAAATATAATTGACCACTTAGTCAATCTTTGTTCAAGAAACAAAAAACAACATAGGAAACGTACTGTTTTTGATTTTCTTTAACAAAAACAAATGGCACACAGTAGTTTGGCATTATTGTCCAGTAAAAGCAATCTGTTAACATCTCCGTCACACTCCAGGGGCTGAAACTTCTTAAGGACACAGCTCATAAAAGGTAGTTTGTTTGGAGGACTTACAGTCAGGTTGATCATGTGCTTCTGCCAAAATTAAATTAGTTTACCTAACCGTTATTGCCAGGCAGGTAATCTCACACAGTCATTAAAGTCTGAATGCTACTCTACTGTTTAGTATAATATATTCATCATATTGTAGTAATGATCTGATGAGTGGAGATATTGCGTGATGTGATGAAGAAGCTCAATGACAGTATTTAAAATAAATATAGGGCTGAAACTGGATATAGGTTCTGTACATTTCTTGTACATCTGTACATCTGGTTGAGATAATTCCAACATTCATCTTTTTCTCAAAATACAGAACATTTATGTTAAAAGTCTGAACCCCCCTCCAAAAAATACTAAGTCCGATAATAGCTGCCTACCTTGCTGTCATTGGTGACCTCTACACTTTTGACTCCTGTGTTGACATCAACTTCAGCCATCAACAGTTTCCGGCCCTGAGCCGACTCTAGGTAACACCGTGGACACTGGCAGTTGTCTCTCAGCCAAGTGAATGGGTACAGACTGTGGCCACCATCCTCCCACTCCACCTCCACCATCCTCTCCTCATTCAGAGCCCGGGCATGCCTCACAGAGTGGCTAGTCAGAGGGAGGGAGGCTGGCCCCAGTGTCTGCTGTCCACGAAGCTGCACTAAAGTCAGACGAGAGGGCAGTGGACTTGCAACCTGTCCTGGCCGGCTACATACCCTCAGAGCCCGGCAGGCCATGGCAGAGGTGCTCCTCTGCAGGGCAGGCAGGGCAACACGGGACAATGTATTCATCCACATTTCTGAATGGTTGTCTTCAGACAGCTATGTCTATAGATGAGAAAGAGAGTCTGTAAAATTAAAAACAGAGAATAAGGGATAAACCAAGATTACAAACCAAACTTATCAAGCTACTGAC
>JAPZDZ010000001.1:24713986-24728790 GCA_029783805.1 Acanthurus tennentii | reverse complement strand
ACATATTTCAGTCTAACAATAGATTTTATACTAAAGTAATTCCTTTCAATGACCAAGTGTGTGCGTGTTATTCTGCAGAGGCCCTGCCTGCTGCTTTCACTTTCTTATTTTGTGTTCTAAATAATCTGTGTTTAAGCTTTTAGCCAGTTGATTTGTAGTCAGCCGATAACAGTGCAAGGTCAGGAGTTATGGAAACCAGGTTACATCAGTGTGTCCTCACTCTCCTCTGCTCTGATAGTGTAATCTCAACAACTCCACTTTCTCTCTTTGTTTACTTCTGGCCATTTGCTTTTTTCCCTGCCGCTCTCTCAGTCTACTTGGACCAAGTTTGAATGTTATGTCTGCAAACAATAACAGACAATTTCTACATATTTCAGTAAGAACATTACCTTAGGCTCTGGGAAATCATTCAGGATTATACTCTCATTATTTTACAAGACTTTATGTATTAAACAATTGCTCAATTAATCAAGAAAATCATAAATATTGTGAAGGAATTTCTGTAACCCCCTAGGTCATGCCACTTTTCCGTCTGCAACAATAATTCTTTGCAGTTAAGTTTCGCAAAGTTGATGCCTGGGTCAATCAGTCCTTTGGCTGTAATCAATGTTGTGTCTTGCAGTTATTGTGCAGATTCTCTCCATCTGCCCTCACCATAGCAACCAAGGCAGAGGGCATTAATGTTTATGTGCGATTACCCGGTAAGATCCTGAAAGAGTACAGCTTGACCTTATTTGGACACGTAGTTAAGGACTGGTGACATGTAAGGACACCAAGACTTAAATACACCTTACACACAGGACAGCCTCAGATCTGCGGAGGCAGTACTCACGATCACCTACTGATGTTGCTAATACTGATCTCCTTGGCATCAAGTTCTACAGTGAGTGTCTCTGCATAAGACATCTGTTGTTTTTCTGTGTTCAGTCATACCTCTTCAGTTGAATTTTTCCTACAGCCTTTGTTCAGTGACCAGCACCCAGCAGATGTGCAGTACAGTCTTCAGTCCAAGTGACACCAGCTAACAGCTGCGTCTTGATTTTATAAACAGTTCTGTAATAATTAACCCATGAGCAAGCATGATCAACCAATTGGCATGAGACCAAGGTGTCATAGGGCATGTGATGATTGTGATCAGTCACAAACATCATAAATAACCACAATAATAGCAACATTGATAGTTGTATGAGGGATTACTCAACACTCAGTACACCTGCACAGAGCATTGTAAATATGAATTAAAGAATGAATTGTAACCTTTATTTAAAAAAAAATGGTCATGTGTCACTGTCTATAACTGCATGAATTAATTGCATTTTTGCTTTTTGTAGTGATCAAATTGAATAACCTTTCTGAAAGAGAAAGTACACAATGGTATATTCAACATCAGCCTACAAATGATACTGACAAATGATAATAAACTTAAAAAATGATTAATCTCAAATAAACCAAAGGTTAATTCTTACTTAAGGTTGTTAACATTATGCAACACTTGATTTGATATCACATAAAAAAACACAATATAACATACAGTATTATTTGTTTTTTCCTTCAGATGATGCCATTAAACTGTTAACCAGTATGTAAAATTAAGGGGCTTTCAGTCTTATTAAACAATGTAGACTAAATGTTTCTTGTTTTTTTTGTCCTTTATTATGCCTAATCAAATTATGTAGTTGGCCAAACGGATCTACTGACCGAAAGTTACCAAACGTGAAACTATCTTATTGTGCTTTGTAATAATATATAATTAACATCAGTTGGCACATTTATTAGCGCGTTTAGTTTGGAGTTGTGGATGGTTATGATTTTTTAATTATCTACTTCCTTCACTTCGGACTGTTTACTCAACCCTATTTATGACCTTCAAAGGCTGAAGTATTACAAAAATGTTGTTTTCAGCAGACCAGAGAACACAAGGGGGAAATTGTTTTATGTAAGGCCCACTACACCATGCAAAGCACCATCAACACAACTTCTTCACATCCCTGTTCCTCGTAAATACCATTAACCGGCCTCCTCCTTCAAAGCACTCATGGTGGGGGGGTTGTGTATAATTACCAGCAGACCTCAAAACCTTGTAAAGCGTTAAGGAATACAGTAGTCCTAATGATTATAATGCTTCTGCCACATTGTGGTGTCCGTTGAATACAAAACTTGGAACCTCCTGAAGGAAGATCAGTGGAATTTCCTGTAACATTAAGAATGTTTTAATTTAACTTCATTAACTAGCAGAAAAAAACAGTGGTAGAAGACAAATTTTTCAAATCTTGAACATATCATGGCATGCTTTCAAAGCAGTATCTCAAAAATTAAGTGTTTCTGTTATAAAGAATGTTCTTGCAACAGGGAGGTATTTCAAACACAAACTCTTTATTTGCAAAGACACAACATGACCCATCAAGAATGTTGTCACACAGATTAATATTAGACACTGAAGTCCACGAATGCTGCCTGCAGTCTTATCCATCAAAGTATTACATCTCACCACATATCTCAAAGGTAAACAAGAATAGATATATGCTGCTCTATTTAAACTTTATATAAACAATGAATACATATTAAGGTGTTCTGTAGATACTGGCACTCACAGTATTCACTTACTCTAATAATACACTGTACATTTTACAAGAGTATACTGCCTGTGCAAAACAGCACAGTAAAGGCCTTGCACTTAACCATGCCACAACCTTTAGCATCGTTGCACTGAAGAATTGTGCAAAGTGTGCCAGCCTTTAAAGCAAAAAAATACATCAGATAGGTGTTCATATGTAAACATTCTTTGATATTCTTAGACATTCATCTGGAGCGTCAGGGTAGAGCAACCATGACGTTGCTCATGTTTGGAGCTTTCAGGCTGGATCATGATATCCACCCTGTTAACTGCTTTGCTAAAAAGGTTTCCAAAACTTGTATATACATGTTCTGGGTCAAAATCAAACCAAACACAGAGCGAATATGAAAACTGACACATAAGCTGTCCAACATCCCCAAAATTTTATTTATTTCTCAAGTGAATTTACTGAACTTTTCCACAACTTCTTCTTTACTCTTTTTTTTAATGTTTTGTTTTTGCTGTAAGAGCACTGAATGTTTCGGAAAACTCATCATCTAATGACAATATTTATGTTTTGAAGCTGGTAGTTCCTGTTGTCACTGTTTTGACTGGCTGACTCACATTAGAGGCTGTTGTTGTACACATACACACATATACACACATGCACAAACCTGGGTCTGTTTACAAGTAAATCCAATACAGTAACCAATAAAAAAAAATTATTTACCATGAAAAGAGGCAATTTTGTTTTAATTGATTGGTGGAGGTTTCACTAACATTTATTCCATGTATTAATAATTGGAAAATATCGCTATTATCGGTATTAGAAACTGTTAAATGTGACAGCCTTACCAAATTTATATGTTTTTATGGTCTCTAGGAGGGCGCAATATGACGATTTACAGTCAGATGATAACAGCTGTCTATAGATTTTGCCATAACGTTTATAGGGTACTATGGTAGCTATCTCTTTAATATGTCTAGGTTACTTTAAATCATTGAACAGGAACACTTTATGGCAATATTCCATTTTATATGATATTCAACACCAATTTAATGAAGTTATTTGATTTAATAAGTATTTAGTTTGCTGGATCAGCCCAAAAAAGATTTTCTTCTCCTCTTATCTTATCCATTAACAATTTCTCAGTTGGAATTTTTCAAGAAAATATATCACAATAATGTCATATAAAATTGCTTTTGCTGTGAAAGGCGATATTATCCACACTGCCCATCCTCATCACAAGCAGTACTTTAAAAAAGCTTCATATGCTCAAGTTAAGGTATATTTGAAACTCAGAGATTTCTTCCATAAATGCAATTCATGTAAAAGGGACATCATTTGTCTCTGACAGTATACATTTTTTTGGAAAGGAGAAATTTTAAACTAAATTAATTAATATCTGAGAACACATTCTGGCACATAGCTTATCTATAAAACAGGTCTTATGACTCATAGTTCATTTTGATGCCTACTTTAGAAGTGTAAATTTGCCATACAATTTCCAAATAACCAAATTACCTAAAAACAAGTGGCACAGTGATTATGGGGCTTTTGGGGCCCCTATGGTTCTGGAGAAACGGGGCAGGCGCCTTCTTTTTCCATTTGGTAATCCAGCTTTGGAGGCATACATCACAAAACCTGTGCAAGTTCAACCACAACTACACATATTTGCATGGCTGCATGCCTCTAGAGTTGTGGTTCATGTTATATGTATGAGTTATTAGCAGTGACCAACTGTGATAGATTTCGCCTCCGAACTGCTCTGGTTGTGAAATAAATCAGCCACAACAGAAGATGAATTGTCCAATAAAAAAAAGAAAGATGAGAGAAAGGTCAAATAAAAATGTAGGTACAAAATTGTAGGCTTCTTTCCTATGCCCTAGTCACCTCCCGACCTCATGTAGCCTATCTTTTGACCCAGTAGAGGGGCCCCAGCACCCAGTTTGGGAACCACTACTGTGGAGTTAAACGGGAAAACATGGTGTTTTTGTATTTAGCATTTGTTTTATCCCTGATATGACTGCTCAAATTTAGTCACCCCTGTCTCAGCTTCATGGTCACACTCCACAACAACAATAAAAAAATAATAATAATGAATGTACTGTGATGATACGTTCAGGAACTAGAGATTCTCTCAGAACTTTAAGTATTCGTTCTTCAGTCTGCTCAGTCTCGTGCCGTGGCTGCGGATGATCAGAGACAGGAGCTCGTGCTTGTCTTTAAGTCCCAGAGAAATGTCCAAAGTCTCCTTCAGGACGTCCCGCGTGTGCACCATCATGTTGAGAAAGTCGTCGTTGAGCCGGTGCTCCTCCTTCAGCTCGCTCTCCTGGCTCTGTTTGAATTTCACCTCCAGCTCCAGCAGAGATTTCTCGGAGTTTGTGAACGCCTCGCTTATCTGAGCCGTCTCCCGGCGCAAGTATTTCCCGTAGCTGTCCTCTCCGTCCAGGTCGTACGAGATGCTTTTCCCGATCCCCTCCAGCACCCTCGCCGAGTCCTCAATCTGCCTCTTGATGATGGTGAAATCGTCCCGTATGACGGCATCCTGGTCCTCGTCAAGACCGCACTTTCGCTCGTCGGTCATTTTAAAAAGCATCTGACATTTCTCCGGGTCGTCGTTTTCCTCGTAGTCACCGTCCGGCACGAAATAATGATGAAAAGTGCCGTTGGACATCTCCGGATGTAGCGGTCCCTTGAAAAAAGCTCCACACATCGGCAGTGATAATAACCCGGCGCACAGGAGCAAGTGAAGAAAAGCCATGATGCCCCACTTGTCTCAAAACACACACTCACAAATAGGAAATAATAAGAGTTTTCAATGATATTTTGGCGAAAAGTCACACGGATGGGCTATTTAATTCCAACCCGGCGTAGAAACACAAACATTTCAGTCAGGTTTTAAAGCCCAAACTGCGCAGTTAGTTCAGGCTTTGTGTAGCGTTCACGTCCTTCTCAATATCCTTCTTTGTCCAAACAGATAAAACAGGCGTGAAAATGTTTTTGATAGCCTCACTTCTCTTCTTTTCTTAATCGAGCCTGTCAGCCTCCATCACTGCTGGTGAGAAGGAAAGAAGTCTGTAAAAGTTTGTTTCAGCGTGGAAACAGAAACAGTGCCTCAAACGCAACATCTGGATGTCTCAAGTGCCGCGCTTCGGTTTTTGGCTAATAATACCTCTGCGCTACTCTCAAATTACAGACCCTCCGTCACTTAAAAGGCTGCTTTCAGTCTGGAGGAGGCTGCCAGCGGGGCCAAGCTGCTGGAGCCTCAGACAAACCAGGAAAGACCTAGTTTGTGTTAATTCACAGAAACCGTGTCAAGTTTTTAAAAAAGAGGTTATTAGATGAGTGAGAAATCCACAAGTGACCACACATACAAAACTCAAAACCAGAGTTGGAATGCAAACAATTATTAAAGTACAGGCTTCTGTAATCCTACTTAAGTAGCAGACAGAGATACTTGCAGGCCTACATAAGTGCAGTATTTCAGTTTTACCCTGGTTTGTTATCTTTTACATGTCCAAGAGAAATAATTCACTCTACATTTATATACTTTGCTGTACTGATGGCGGATTATAAAGAGGCTACAACAAATAAGTTATGCAGTATTATTATAGGCTACTGGAAGATACCAATAATCCATTTAAATTAGTCTTTGCTTTAGCTTAACAGATAGTACTAAACTTAAGTTACGTATCTGATTATTTCTTATACCACTGCTAAGAAAATGGGCTTGCACAAAAATAGTGAACTAAGCTAAGAGCTAAACCAGACTTTTACTCACTTTAACCTCCATTGTATTCATACTGAAACATATCAAAGAGTAACATTTGAAAGGGATTTAATTGCTTTTTCAATTTATAATTGTTCATCCTTTTTTTAAAACAATGTAACATAGTATAAAAGTCATTGTCCAACACCAGAAATAAAGCATATGTCTGGCTTGAGTTGGCAGGACAGTGATGACAAGCTGATTTCAGCAGGCAAAGTAACATGTTTACTGAGCTTTCTTTAACATAGTGACCACCTGTTTTCCTGTCGCCTACTGGCATCAAATGACAAGTCCAGTTTAGTTCAAAGGAAATAAATATACATGCATGGTCACCTGTTGCACATTGAGAGCTGCTTTATTACAGCTCAGACCTGTAATTTAACCAGAATTTTACTATATATTACGCTTACTATAACTGTATTTACTTGTAAAATAAAAGACATGTTGTGAAATATATTGCAGTGCTTACACAGTGTACCAGTAGTGTTTAAAGTGGAAGGCACATTTTAATATGTGGATGTAAGATAGGCTATTCAAATGTAATGACAGCACTTTTTCCAGCAAGCCGCACAAAAGCAATTCCCCCAAGGCAAGAAAATATGGATCTAATATCTCAAGAACTAACATGTTAAGAGTGATCTAATTTGCTTAACCTCACAATGTCACTCAGCGTGTGCGTACTGCATGGTTACAGTGGAAACAGCAGTCGTAAATTTTTCCACTGCATGAGTGATTATCTCGGGTTGTGACCTGCATAAACTAAGTTTGATTGTACAAGCTTAAAGGGGCAAACTCACTGTTCAAAGTAGGTTTCCAATTCTTGCAGATTTCCAATTTATTTCTAAAATGAAATGTTCTATTAGAATACAAAAGCAGAAATCGAATGACACTGGTATGTTATATAAACCTTATATAAAAAACTGAGGTCTGCAATGTGCATCAGTCTGATTTATGATATGGAGAAATACTTCACTGCTCATCGTGTCTGTATCTCACCTCAGTAATAATACTGAGAGACTGAAAGAACACTGACTGATGTCTGTAACAGAGTCTTTGCCTCAGTGTCACTGTTGCTCCCAAGTTTCTAAAGAATTCACGGTTACAATTTTAATCCTTTACCTCAATGGTAGTAAGATACTGCCTTGAAAAAAGGGTATATTGTCCACAGTAGCAGCCAGGAGATGCTTAACAGTAGCTGCCCTGTGACATTATCCTGCAGAGGGAATTTATAGTATAGTGTCAGAAAAGAAAAAAGAAAATGGAAAATGAAGTCATGTTATGGTTTTGGGGTGTGTCACTCTGTTTTCATTTGAAGGCTTTCGTGGCACACTTACATTTACATTTAATCATTCTGAAGAGATCTCCACCCACTCACATCGGACAGTCTCATGAAAACCCCGGCGAGGACTTGTTGATGACCTCCCTCTTATTTCGGCAAAAGCTGGAAGACATAAAACAATCTGGAATGTTTTTTCCAATAACAGCTTTTATCTGTGTGAGCTGCTGATGTGTCGTCATTTAACCTGTCAGTCTGAATAATGAGTGAACTTTAAATTTAACAATACAATACCAACATTTAACAACCTAATTTGTGATAAAGTGCGTCCAACTCTGAGCTAAATTGACCGAGCTGGAATTAGATTCCAGTCTGGCAAACCTCTGCTGTGATTCAGCAATCAGGCTTAAACAGTGCTTCATGTAATTGCAGAACAGGGTTTATTTTTTTTAACATTTTTGGGACCTACTGAGTCTGACTTCTGCTCTGAACCTTATTATATTATCGTAAACCCTGTTGCTGCACTCATTAATCTAAGACGGCATGATCATTAACGGATCAATTTACTGTCACAGTTCTGGTAAGGCTTGTATGTCTCAGTGCAGAACAAGAAAGGCAGCGTAGGTTTAATAAAAATGGGGTTTATTATTTGGTCTATTTTCGGGGACAGAAGTTGACAGTCAGCAAAGGCAAACAAGACAAAACGGGAGCAGGCAGGCGGATAAAAAAGGCAGAGATCAAAACAGAAGAACAATAAGCAGAACAAGAACAGATAGCTGAAGCACAGTGGTGTAAGCTACAAAAAAACAAGCTGGCAAAGTGCTGTTGGCAGGTGTGTGTGCGCTTTATGCAAGGCTACAGTCAAATTGTGTTTTGCTTTGGAAGGTTCCTAAGTGAGTGAATTGACCTGGAAGTATCCAAGTGGCAGCCATGATAAGAGCTGGTCAAATGCTCTAAATGCTGAGGAAAGGTACTTAAGAGATTCCTTTCTTAGCTCCTCTAACAGAGGACAGAACGTATTGCAAGTCTGTCCATCCTCGGATCACTCCTTTGTTGCTCTTCCTGAGGTTTCTTCCATTTCTTTTTTCCCTGTTCAAGGGCTTTTCGGTGAGAGATTTCTTTTATCCGAATCGAAGGTCTAAGGACGGAGAGTGTTGTATACCGTACAGATATGAAATTGGGTCTTATATATAAAACTGCCTTGAACTGGCAGGCGAAGCTATGGCAAGAAAACTAGAGAACTTATCTGATGGAGCTGTGGCTTCGACACACAAAAGAATGAACACAACAAATGCTATTTGTTGACACTGAAAGAGATCTCGACTCATCTGTTAAAGATTTTTTGTTGAGACTTTAGTTTGTGATAAAATGAACAACAAAACCACAAACTATGCTACCAAAACCTCAGAGTTGAATCCACACCTTTCTAAGACAGAATGAAGGAAACTTGGTTATTATAACCTTCGCCAAGGTGATATTTATTACAATGTCGAATGTGTTGGGCTTTATTTTCATTTTACAAGTTTGTTCATGACTCATCTGAGGGAAACGCAGCTCAGGAAAAATGATTAAAAAACACAGCATTTTGATGTCAGAGTGACACAGTTGTATTATTTTATAACTTATTATCAGTTTTTTTTTGTTTAATAAGTGACACTGGTTATATTTAAATGATGATTTCTGTGTGACAAACAAGCAATATTGTGGACTTTGTTCATGTACGTTCACATGTGCCCCTTTCCAAATCCACAGTTGTTTATTTTCATATCTTCATGGGCCCCTTCCCCCTGTCTCAGTCCAGTGCCCATGAGATCATATAAAAGTAGTAACACTCTCAAAATGAAATGAGAAATTTTCATAACATGTATGTTTTTTTTTTATGCTATAAAATATCTGCTGAAAATTTGGCCACACTCATCCAGTCTCAGTCAGTTGAGTCCTATTAAAATGTTTTGGCTGCACTTCTTAAAACATAGCTTACTATGAGCCTTTATGTCATGGTTGGCCTCAGATTCTGTACAGACACCATATTTTGTTAACGCACTTCAAAACCCGTCTGGCAGCGTATCACACAGCCACAGCCAAAGAAGTGATGATCAAGCATGCCCGAGTGGCAAGAGGATGGTGGCAGTGACGTCATGTCGACTTTATAGAGTCTGTTTATGCAGCAACTCAGACACTGTAAAATGCAACACAGAGAGAAACTCCAATATTAGCTCTTTTTCTTTTTCATTATCAGTTGTTTCTTCTAGTCAGCGAATCTATTGTACGTCCTGACAGACGGAGGGCCAAGGAGGATTTAGATAATTGAGCAGGGAGACAGTCAGTGCTGAAGATGCATGGCCTTGTCTGAGGAGCCTCAAGCAAAATGAGGTTCTCTCTCCTTTCAGCGGTGATAAATGTTGGTCATCCTGATGTTTTAGTGTTAGTCTTTTATGTGAGAGTAACTAGCAGAATTTCTAGACTCATTCCTGCCCTTTACACAAGACTTACATAACTCTACACAGACACAGACTAGATCATATAGACTACTTTACTCACATTCACAGGTGTGTTAGATCACAGTTTATGAGTTCTACAGATCTTTTAGCACTATCCAGCCATGCAGATGTGGGTGGACATCTCAGACAGGCAGCACTTTAATGTCCACAACATGATACACTGCTGAGCATGCCAAGTCTCTTTAGCCATCATCATGCTCAGCTCATACACGACTGGAAAAACACTTAAACGGAGCATGTGAAGCTTCACATATGTGCTGGTTTAACCATATTTACCTCTGTCACTCTTGAGATGGATGGCCGGTCCCATAAGGCGGGATCACAGCATGTCCTCTTGGCTAATAATGTTATTTTATTTCAGCATGAGATGCGCCTCAAGAAAAAATCCATTTGTCTGCAGAGTCCACATCCATGCCATTATAAAAGACATTTCAGAAATGGATAGCAATTCAGTTTTACTCGGGAAAACTGTCAAAACATGGAATTTGTTCTTTTTGCTGTTGTTTTAATGTGCATGAGCCTCATGTGAACTTCTGCCCCAATGTGCTCATGTGGATCCACTTTAGCTCTTTCTCCGTGATGTTTATAAGCCATTTTTTACTGTGAGGATGTCTGCAAGTCTGTTTTTTTTTCCCCAAAAAAGTTTATTAACTCTCACTGAGAGATGTGCAGGGTGAAAAATAAGATGTTTCTTGGTAAATCATTTCTTTTGCTGTTCATTAATTTGAACAAAGCATCGTTAATTAACACGGTTTGTGATTGTTAATTAGATGTCCCTAACAGCTGCAGAAAGTTCTCCTGGCTTGATATAAACATATGCCAGCTGCATTTGTTTTTTAAGAAGCATTATTCAGTGTAATTAAATTTCTTTTACTGGTTTTCCACAAATGCTAATACACACTCAGCGTTTCCCTCAGTGTATTTTTTTTCACAGCTATGGTTAAAGTCATCACAGACATCTGCCACCAACCACACAGTTTTATCACTTCAGGACAAAAATGCTGAAATAATATGTTAATGATTGTATGGTGACATAAGGGCTTTTTTTAAAAAAAAAAAAATTAAAATCTGATTTTAGACAGTCCTGTTTTTTATGATATGAGGTTTGGATCAACTGAACTGAGTCCAAACTTTCCTTCGAGTGTCATTAACGTCTGAGGAATTTTATGAATCAAAGATAAAAGGGCATTTCATAGTTTTAATTTCACTGACATTTTAATGAGTATTTTTCTAGGTTTCATATTCTGGATGTTTTATTTGAAATCTTTAAAAAAAAAAAGAAACATGAAAGAGTCTGAGTGCTTTTACCTAAAAGTTTCCAAGTCCTTGTCTGTTTCGAATCATGGTCTTCCTCCCTGCAGCCACTGAGAGGCTGAAGCTTTTAAGGCCACCTCATATCCTTTGACTCACTCAGTAAAATAGAGTCAGTTCTGACTAATAGAGAGCAAAGCATGGATTTGTACTGGAGTTGTGTCCAAACATATGTGCGGCTCGACTGGATCTGCAAGAAACAGGGAATTCTTCACCACAGCGAACCTCAGGTGAACTTGTCCTCAGGCCAGAAAAAGAACTGGATTTGGGACAATGTGTGTTTTGTCATAACATCTGTGGTGATCAATGAGAGACTAAATTGTATTCAAATTTCAATATTTTCAGAGAAAAATCAGGGGGTTTTGTTTATGGCCAAGCCTTTCCAAGTACTATATAATAGTTATTGGCAAATCCTCAGGTGCCAAAAATGATTCACTCCACATAAAGCTGCAATGAAAACACAGCCACAGGACTCATTTATGTGCTCTTCAACGACTTCAGTCTAAATGCACAATTGCATATTTTATTTTATTTGCGAGGTCAATCGTTGGACAGCCACATGCAGTAGTTAGTTTAAGAGTTTGGCATCTGGGAAAAAAAATGCTTGTTGGCTTTCTGGGAATTAGATAAGATACAAGTTTCATGTCTGTTTCAGCCAAAAACCTCCAGGAGTGCTCAGCATGCTGCACTATAAAGTAAATAAAATACCTGAATTTTTATGTGGACAGATCCACCCAGTTAACAGAGCTAAAGAAGAAATGTCAGGGATTTGAGAGCAAAAAACCCACAATTCTCTTTACTGAGAGGTCTTTAAGTTCGGCTGCATGGATCATGTGTCATTTGCCTTCCTCTTAAGTGATCAGCAAAACAATGCACCTTGTACTCTGTCCATTAGTAATTTAAGAAAGGTTTACTACACAATTACTGCTATAAAGACACATCGACTGCAGCAATCTTTATCGAGACTTTAAGGAACCTTTGAAGTTAATCTGGTATCAGCTTTATGATAAATTCCTGATGACCAGATGGATGTCTTACGTTTTATAGACTATGATATCTGCAGTTGATCTAATGATACCTGATATCGTGATGGGAATCAATCAGGAACATGTGCATCCAGACTTAACAGGCAAATAAAGAAACAGTGTACAAAGTAACACAAATGGCCAAATTCATTCTGAGAATAAATATCAAAGGCAAGGTTTGGTGCTGATTATTATATAAAATATATTCTCTAAAGGGAATAAAAATATTCAATAGTTTATACAAGTTTTTCTGAAAGCAAAGAAGAGACCTGAGACTTGACCTCAGTCTTTCTAAAAGCCAGATTCTGTAACATCAGGAAAACTGTAATCATAAAATCACAATGCCTTGCTTCTGCAGCCAAGGGTGCCGTCATTTGGTTCATGTCTCATTCAACGGATAATCACCTCAGGGACTGTGCCGTTTGAACTTGAGAAGCATAAATAATGCACTACTTCATTCATAGCGTAGGAAATTTGGAAAAATAAACATACAAAGCAACCAGATGATTCTTAGAAACTTAACTTTTATGATGCCGTTCTGATGAAAACAGTTACCAGCGAGTCTCAAGAGTCAAATTTGCTGACTGCAGTTTTTTTGTACAACAGCAGGGATTGGCAACTTTGCAAAAGTTGCAAAAGGGATTTGTATTTAAATGTATATTATGTAACATTTCCACATAAAAATGCCCAATAGGGACCTTGTCTTTGTGATGTATTTTGTTGAGTCATCCCAAATATTTCTGACAGTGTTCAAACCCAAAGACATTTGTGATTTTATTCAAGATAGCAGTGTTTTTCATTTTTTTCCCTGTTGCTAACTTCAGAGGTGGAGAATGAGGAATTAATCTGACAAACATAACATGTTGACTACTATGACTAAGCATGTTGTGAATTGAACTTTAATACATTACATTATCTTTGAACATGTTTACCTTTCCTGTCATAAAGATTTTGATCAGCGAATTGTGGTGGTCAAACTATGTCTTCTGTTCAGTGTTTTGACCTCCAGCAGCAGAAATGTCATATTCTTCCTCAACATCAGTGTTGAAGTTTACATTTCTAAATTGACACAAATTAGAAGTGTGATTAGTTTTACTTGCCACAAAAAGTTAAAAGTGTGTGTTGAATAACATTTATCCTTGACCTTATTGTGAAAGTTCATGTCACTTCCACCGAAGAAAGATAACATTGAATGAATGTTATCTCCCAGAAAGCAGAGACATCTTAAAGATCTTTGTTCCCTTCAGTAAAAGTTCCCAGTAAAGCTTAAAGGTTGTCTTGTTATTTGGGATTTCCGATCATGAGGCAGGTTGTGAAGTTTAACACTTAGCATCCAAAAGGTATTAATTTGATACTGCTGTTGTAAGCTGAAACCAACGGACACACCTTTAAACCGAGCTGCTGCTGCTACCAGTGAAGACCTGCTTGCACTACACATTATTTGTTTGTTTTTGGGTTTGTGTGCACCACTCCTCTCATCGGGCTTCTTTAGTTGCAGGTTTCCTTGAAAGTAAAAGGAGACACTAACAACATGTTAGAAAAGGTACAGTTTACAAATTGTTTGTGAAATAAAAAGCAAAGGTAAGCTTTAAAGCCGTGATGCCATATTGCAACATCTGTATGCACTCTCCTAGTCTGTGCTTTACCAGTGTGTGAAGAGCATTTCCTCAAACAGTGATAATGAGCTTCAAATGGTAACCAGTGACTGTAGACAACAAATTACAGAGGATGGACGACTGCCTCTGACGAGACTACATATATTGTGCAGTACATAGTTATAGTTCTGCTTCATGTGTTTGACCTGGTAAAAGCCTGGTTTGCATGGTCTCTTTCAGTCAGTGTGAGATGCCCTCTGCTCTGGGATGTGAGGAAGTTAATGAAGAATCAAATCTTTGAAGCAACTCAATTCTTTCATCCTCTGCTCAGGCTGCATTAACAACCAGAAAATTGGGCAACTGCCCCGGGGCTCCATCCCCTCAGGGGCTCTAAAAGAGGCAGGTTCACAGTGTGTCAATTGGTTTGAGGTAATTTCATTAGTTGCAAATATGTTTGGAAATATAAACCATGAAGGTGTAATTTCCCCCGACATAATGAGAACCTGAGGGTGGTTCCTGCATTGATGTTCAACGCTGAGATGACACTGTATTTTTAATTCTTCACTGATTTTGAAATAAAAAGGTAAATTTGCACACATAACAAATTTGGGGCCGGATCGTAGAGCCCGAGGCAAAATGTAAACAAACTGCTTTGTGTTCTGCACCACAGGTGGTCATTTGAAGGCAACAAGAGTGTGAGAAAAGCTCCAACAGCCCAATTTTACAACCTAAGTGCATTTTTAGTTACGTATATGCATAAAATTGGAAT
>JAPZDZ010000001.1:24672263-24685780 GCA_029783805.1 Acanthurus tennentii | reverse complement strand
GTGTGTGCAGGGGTTGGAGGTATTGTTTTTTTCATTTTAAAAAAGCACACCCACACCTCAGACTGTTGTGACATTAAAGAGATTCCTGGGGTGTTATTTAAAAAGCTAACTCAATAGTTTATGACAGAGAAAGTGAGAAATGAGGCCAAACAGCAGGTTAACATTCTCCCTCCGTCGCTGTCTCGATGCACAGGTCGCTCGCTCTCTGCAGCTTATACATTACCCATGTGTCTGACAGGGTATTGTCTGTCAGGGATCTTTCCACTCTGGTTGCTGCCGCTGTTGGGTCACTGGGGTGGATCTGAAAGGTCAGCGTCCTCCTCTGACAGAGGCGGCTCTGGAGAAGATAAACAAATATGAAAGGTTTCCAAATATACAGATGAGACAGGGGAGTGATATTTGCATAGACAGGCGATGAATACTGACGAGTCCTGTGTAAAGGAAAAAAGGTTTTTTATTTTTTTTTGCTGTCAGTTATGCAAACTAAGACACCTTGTGGAACATTGCAGTTGTATTCAAAGCATCATACCTTTTTGAACAACACACAGAACGCCCTACAGGCACAGTTGCCAGGTAAAGAATAGTTTGACTTTCACTTAGCCTTTTGCTCCACTAAGCCCCCACTGACATTTAACAACCGCAGAGTATAAATATGGTAAATTTTTTTCTTCCTGGGAAGTCTGAATTAAAACACTGTTCGAGCCTGAAATAATAGCCAGCATGCCGTGTCCAACATGAACAAACGGCCGTTAATAAAGGCCACCTAAAAAGAAGAAAAAAAAAAAAAACAACATGGAAGGGGGAGGAATTCCCTGCGGTTCACTGCAACAGCTTGCGTAGTGAATTTAAGTGGAATGTACACTTTCAAAGCACATTTCCACAGCACTTCCTGCACATTTTTCACACAATATGAAGGAAAAGGTGGACTAGTAATGTCAGGAAAGTGAAAAAAAATGTTACTCTCCACCGACACTGATCAAGAACAGATGGAATTAGACTGGTGAGCAGATCAACAATCCTCCAAATTAAGCAACAAAATGAGGCTGAACAGCAAATGATAATTTTTGTTTTTAACCCGATGCCCCTGTTGGCAGGATCACATAATTTGTCTGTGCCTGTTACAAATTATAGTTGCAAAAACACAAATTATCTTGATCAGACACTGTGTGAACTTTGAACTCTGGAGCTGGCAGGCCAAAGTCCCATTAACGTCAAGTCCAACTGATTTAGGTTTGTGTTTTCACATAATGCTCCTTGCTGTAACGTCTAGATAAGCTCTGGTTTGCATTGCATGTTTAAAATTTGACTTTATTGTTGTGTGAGAGTGAACGTCTGTTGCATCGAAGCCTAATTAGGACATTTTTCCCCCAATCGATTGGTTGAAGTCTGGGTGGAAATTCATGTGACCAGTATTTTCTTTGCATGACTGCAGACCCCAAAAAAATATGTGAAATCACCTCGTACTGAATGTCTCTCTGTCATTGAGTTCAATGAAAGCAAAGAAAATGTATGTAAGCCAAAATCAATACATTACAGAGGCAGGATGAAACTGAACAACACTTTTAAAAAAAAAAGGACTGCATACTCTGAAAAAATGTGATACAAGGCACTCAGTGAGGTTTTTAAATCCCCCGAATGACTCATGTCAATCCAGCAGTTTCAAGAAATTGTTTGAGCTCCGACTATAAGAGGCAGAGTATTTAAAGGCCCTTTGATTCAACTGTGCATGAAGGCAAACAGATAATTGGAACCGCTCCTGTGAATGCAGCAATAACCAGACTTTGGACAAGTATAATTTCAAAGATTCGACAGACAGTGAGCCAAGAATGGAATTATTAATAATATGACATCAGTGACTGTTCTGCAAAGAGAGAGAGATATAGAGAGAAAGAGGAAATAGAGAGAGAGAGAGAGAGAGAGAGATAGCCAACTCTTGCATAAAGGTGCAGCAATAAGAGCACTTTCAATTCAGTAAAAAGCCGTAAAGCCCGGTAATAAAGCCCGGCAGCCAAAGATAATGACTTAATGCTTTCATCAAACCCTTGGAATCAATCAGGCATAAAAAGAGATGATAATAGAGAACAATGTGTTCGTTTTGGCCTGTGTGAATGTCGTTACATTAGTTTTACCTGCTTTCAGGACAGGTTGGACCAGGTTTTATGTAATGGAATCTTATTATGTACAATTATAAGGTAAAAGGCTAACTGAGGCAGGCTTCGGACTGGGTACTTAAGATAGTTGACAGCATGTTGCCAACTAGTCTACGTGGCAAGATTTCAGTTTCTCTAGAGCCCATTTGAGCTTACGTGAGCAGAGTGCACTTCACAAAGATTAACGTTATGTGCCTATACTTCCCATAAAGTGTTTAGTATGGCAAAACATTAAGTATGTGCCAATACAAAGTCACATACAGAAGGCCAAAAATACAGTAATATCCTCCTTTATTCAGTAACAGTTTGCAATGTGTAAGCTAAAATGCTAATGTGGCTATTTTGACTTTCAGTCCTTCATGCAGACAGGACGAAAAGTCACATCTACCGCTGAGAGTTTGTAAAATTCAGTGGCTGCGTACCAAATCGCATAATTTTTCTTTTTATTTGAAATTTCCTGGCGTCTCCAGATTATATATAATGCATGAAAGAGTATGTACTTTGTAAGGGAAGCTGCGGTTTGTACTAAAAGTGGAAAGAAGAAGTATGTGGTGCGTCACTGCTCAGATCGAACCAGTGACAATGTAAAGCTCTTTGTTTAAGTGCTTTGAGAAAAGTACGAGTCAACTGTCAAATCTTCATAAGACAATTGAGAGAAACATTACATGTCTTACAGGTTTCTGAATGCAGTTCATCCTCATTCCTGGCATAATGTTATTTAAAGGAGTCTAAGACATTGTTTTGAGTTTTGGCTCGTAGCTGAGTCACAGGAAGTCACCGAACCCCATGAAGAAAATAACTCATAACATGTTGTTTTTGTCTGGAACTGTGACGACTGGAACAAAAAGAGGTAAAATATGACACACAGACAGTCAGAGTGGAGTAAAAGTTCATGAAAGTTTTGAGTCAGAAGCCAGAAAAGGGTCAAAACCAAGAGATCAGTCAGAGAAGACACGCCTGAGCAGAGAGGCCGCACACAAAGATCAAACCGGCAAACAGGATCAGGCGGGGAGGATCAGAGGAGGCTGGAAAGCTCAAAAGGCTGAAGCAAGACAATCGGGTGGAGAACTTGTAGAGGTGAACCTGTATATTTACCACTGGGTTGATTAGAGGACATGGGAGGGCAGGTGATTGGTGGGTGGGGAAAGGTCAGGTGGTGGAAACTGCAGAAAATGGCTTCATCCACAATGAAACAAAGCAGGAGAGAAGAGAGTTAAGAGCGACGAATAAACTGTGTGATGTTATTTTGCTGTAGTTGTAGCACAATTAAAGAAATATTATATTACACGTTAATTTGTGCCTTTCAGCAGAGCTTTTTCAGTTTTTTTTAGGTAAATTACAAAATTTATGGCTATAACTTAATTTTCTTTTGTTTCTTTTGTTAACAGACATGAAAGTGATATCTGTTTCTTATCAAACCTTTGGAAAGAAAGCTTGAATAACAATATTTCTATTGTACTTTTCCCTTAAATGAAAGTATTCCTTTACTGAAAGTATTCTCACTGTCTCTGTATACACTGTGCATACTGATCTGCACATATATAAATGTTCACTCAGGCTTGTACATATTCAGATTAAATTGTTTATTTCCTTTTATTTTTTTCTTTCCCCTCATTTTTCATCTTTCTTTTCCCTCTATTTTTAACCTCTCTTATTATGCACATAGAGAGCAAAGCTAACCGCAGTCAAATTCCTTGTATGTGTAATGCATACTTGGCCAATAAAGCTGATTCTGATTCTGAAATGTTAACATTGAAAAAAAGTCAATAGACAATAGCATAATACAGCTTTTAAAGGGCAGATGAGGGAGCAGAGGGAGCTGAGAAAGCAAACAGCACTGACATTATTACATGACAGCTGAGTAATAGTGAGAAATGTCTTTTAAATGTCTAATAAGATGCTGTCTGTCTTCATTAAAATGATCGGGTGTTGCAAGTCACACAGCTCATGCGTGTGCTAATCATTGTGAAGCATGAGCTGTGTTTCAAATGCACAAACTTTCTCCAGAGACGAGGAACCTTTAGAAGAACTCAGTATGTTTCTACAACCAAAACCAGGTTCTCACTTATGTTTTGGGACTTTCTTTACCCCCCAAAATGAACTCGTTTAACTTTGTAAATGGGGAAATGCAGTTATTGTGATGTGAATGGCAGCTAAAAAGCCAGATTTGTAAAAAATGTTCATGTTCATGTTGTTTCATTTCTGCAGGATTTGTTAATATGTAATTATCTCCTGAAATGTTTATCCTATAATGTAAAAGTGATATAATCAGCCTCGAGTTCACATATTTTTCTTTTGCCAACAAGTGGTCGAAAAAATTAGTCCTGGTTTAACCAAACAAATTATAATTAGTCAACTTTACAAATAAATTATGACTCTCAAATCGAAGCCATCCAAACCAGCTATGGAAGAACAGCCACAGTTTCTTCTTTCCGTCCTGTTTAGCAGAGTTTTTTTTTTACAGCTCAGTAAAAAAGGCAGAATATTGTCCATCAATCCCCTGTGAACAGCTTGTGCAGCACAATCCAAGTGTTCCCTGGACAGATGTTTGCACCGTGGGTCTAAATGTCCAATATTTGCATCATAATCGCCTGGATTTATCTCAATGAAAATGTTTAACTGCCAGCCAACTGCTGACAACAATCTGGAGGAAGTCATAAGACTGTTTACAGGAGGATTATGTGTGTGGGGGGGGCTGAGTGAAAAGGTGGTGGTCTGACATGAAGGGACGCTTCTGAATTCAACTGAGAATAAAGTCAAGTTAGATCAAGTATGTGCTATAATAACAAGTTGGTGAAAGGAGTCTTTACTGCTTGTTCCATTGATCTGAACGGGGAATAACATTTTATAACTGGTGGCAATGCTGTTCACTATTTGGCCATTTACTTTAATAAGTACAATGTTAAAGAATGTGGAGAGTCTGAACATCAGCAGTGAAATGCTAATTAAAAAAGGCAAATGGATTACTTCAAGATTAAACTGGATGGATTTTAGGAGAAAGTATTTACAGACAGAACGGTCACCGGTCGACAGCAGCAGCTCTGCGTTTAAATGCAGCAAACCTCCAAGCTCAAATGCAACATAACAGTCTGATTAGAGGAAGTGAGCGCTTCCTCAGTGACGAGAGGCAATCAAGATCAATTCTTGTCCAGCATCTGACTGGAGATAATCTGAAACAAACAAGCTGCTCCACATAAAAGCGGGACTGAAAGTCCAGCTCCTAATCTAAATAAGCAATAAGTTGTGTCTCATTTTGTTTAATTAGAAATAGATTAATTATAGTCAATGCATGCAGATTTGTTGTATAGTGATTGCATGTGGCCCTTTCCCTTACATTAGCCAGGTTTTAGATTCTTCCTCCTTGTAAAAATACTCTCCCCAAAGTATTTCATGACCTTTTTGGAGTATTTACTCCTATTCCATTGTCAGTAGATGAAATTTCTTTAGTTGCCATTCAAATTCAATGCAATGAATGCTCAATCTCAAATTTTAAGCTCACATAGACAAAAAGTAGAATTTGCAACATCAACTATTTAAATTCCTCATAAGGATCACCATCAGCATCACTACAGCACAGACTGTCTTTTCATCGGTCAACACAAACAACATGAAAAAAAACACTGTGGAGTTTTTAAGCTCTTGTAGTGTTATAAAGCATTTTTTTTTTAAATTTAGGGAGATGTGATTCAAATCCTGCTGTTTCACGCTGTCTCCCGGCTCACCTGTTGGTGGCAGCAGCATCAATGCCGCACAAATACAGTTGGGAAGAAGACTGCTGTGTAGCAACATAAATGTAAGAAATCCACAAGGTAAGATATTTAAAAAACATCTCTGCAAATATTTTAATGGTGAAGGAAAAGCAGACAATGCATTTGTTAGAACTGAAGAATACAGAATGCATTATGGTGAGAAATGCCAAACATGACTTCTGTTCATTTACAAGAAAACTTCACCATGAACTTCTGACAAAAACCTCTAAATATAAAGATTTTTGATATGGACTTTAAAAAAACACCCACAAGACTTACCTTGGGGTTAGATTATTTTGTCAGAACGTCCCTCATCCATAAATGCATTTACAAAAGCTATTATCTGTTGCATTCTGCTGAACATGTTACAGGCTGATTAATCCAGTTTTGATTCCATCCATCAAAAACGAGTGTGACTTTATATTAGACGTGAGATAAAAGAAACCTTCCTCATTTCAAACGCGCTTCCAGGGAGACTGCTGGCATCCCCCACCACTGGAAATGTGTCCAAACCAACTAATTTACACCTTGAAATGAATCAATGTGAGTTCACTCGTGAGATTGCGGTTGTCAGTTGTGTTGACTCGCTGCTGGCTCAGTGCTTTTTTGCACTTTCCCTTCTTTTATGTCTTATCCTCCCAACAATGTTTGTGGTTTTGGCAGATAAACAGGCAACAGAATACAGAATAAAACAACAGATGGTTTGTGCCAGTCAAAGTGCTTCTTCAAGAGTAAAATGTTATTTCTCTGCATTTCTCCGCCATCCCTGCCCTCCTAGGATGGATGTGCACGCACACACACTCATAAACATGCACACAAGCAGCCTGACACATAGAAGATCTGAGGCATGAGAACTGCAAGGCTGGCAAAAAATTCGCCTCTGGTCCTCTTCATCTCTGCTCCTCTCCTCAGCAGCACAGCTGAGTCCTGGATCCAACATCTGAGCAGCTGTAAAAATGTTGTTTTTCTCATCTTTTAACTATCTTTAAGCACACTTTGCTCCCCTGCAAAATAAACCAAACATTTATTTGGAGTAATGAGTAATTTTGTGAAGGAAAGAAAAGCAGAGCCTTGTTTTATTCAGGTTGAAAGGGATCATAATGCAATATTTATTCATGCTTTTTGCATGTTGATGCTCTGGACTGATGGGTTTTTATGGGTCCTTAAACATCCTATATTATACATTATTATTTTATTTAAGCCCTTTTTTTCCAGGAAAAGCTTGCAGACTCCTTTAATACATCCAGTCTAGGATTCTGGGATCTGTGACCGAACACTATGATCCTGATGCTTCATGGAAACTAGAAAAAGACATGTGACTCTATTACTCTGTTTCTTAAGGGTCTACTGTCATAAATGCAAGCTCAGCACGGACGCAAACAAACAGATCTGCTCTTCTGCACAAGAGTTTAAGTGAGACAGACAGGCAGGGCTTTAAGGTTGGCCCGGTAAGATCTGCATCAAAAGTAAAATGTATTAGCGAAGGAGAATTATATCCTCATATTGGCCCCAACCGAATGTGATATATAGAAGGCGCATACCTCAGCATCCCGTGAACAGCTCAATGAAAAATGCGGCAGAGTATCGCGCAGAGTGGACTCACTGGGGAAAATGTATAGCAAAAGTAATCAATTATCTCACCCCCCCCCACCACATTCTCTGTTGCAGAGGCCCCTTGATTATTTAAAGAAATTAGCTATCGATCAGCAAAGTGAGTCAGCGGGACAGCCACCAGCCAGCTAGTCGGTCAGCAATACCACCGCTGACTACACCCCCCCAATACACACACACACACACACTCATCAGCCTGCTGGAGTGGGGTAAGACTGGTTAAACCACTTGCCACTTCTCACTTGGCACCTGACTTCAGATGACTGGAGAGGAATGCAGAAATTAACAGGTACTAATTATGTATGGGAGGCAGGCAGGCTCAAATCAAGGTCAACAAATGTTGAGGAGACACGGAAGTCTCAGGCCATATGCCAGAGTGCTGCGATGAAGTGTGTGCTGAGCTGAGTCTGTGCATGCTCCCAGTTCATTATCACCATTATCATCCAGGATATCTGCCTTCACACCAGAGCAATCAGCCACGGAGTTCACTTGATGAAAGAACGCATTGTGCTTTAAACAAGTGTTCTCGGCGAACAATTCACAACAACACACACGGCTCCATGCAAAGAGGCTGTTGTCCTCGGTAGATCCTATTATCTGTCCAGCCAAGCTGTTGCCAGTGTGAATCTGCAGGGAAAAAGACTCACGGCGTCTGTTTTGATGGTTTCTATTTCAGGGCATCAAAATATTCAGACTTTTTTTTCCCCGATAACAGATATAATTATAACAAAGAATATGAAGATGAAGCGGAAATGTTCATAATGTTGGCTGAGAAAAAAAAACAACGCATGGAGGAGAAAACATGAGAGACCTCACATAACATCAAACTGTTCTCCACCTAAGTGGGCCATGAAAGGTAAGCCACGCTAATGTGAATGTTGGCAGGAAATAACTTTCAAATGTCACATTTTTCCCTTATTCCCACCAACATTGCACTCAGTTTTAATTAGCTGAGTGTTGGAATTTTAATTTGATTCAATGTTCTGACGTGAAGCTTTAAGCTCTTTTAAATTAATACTAATTATGAGCATTTACGTTAACATGTATCAAAACACTGTGTGTGTTGTGAAAGTGTTGTTATTGAAAACATCACCGTTACAACTTAACATTACATGTAATCTCTCTCAGCTTGTCACTTTGGTGTAATATAAGTGATGACGGTTCAGTCTGAGCTGCTCTCACTCCCACCAACAACATACCTTCATAATGCACATTCAGTACCGATGTGCATACCTGTGAAATAATTATAAGTGGTGCTGGAAGCTCAAGGTGACATAGTGACTTATTACCTGGCTGTAACAATAATGACCAACACAGTTTTTTCACAGGAACATACAGTGCAGCACGTCTCGTATTGTATGTGCATACTACCGGCACCATTAGCTCATGTCTCACCGTGTTGCATGTCTTTTATGCGGTCTGTTCCTGTGGTGGCATCACAGGATGATGGAAAAATGAAAAAAGCACAACACAACAGCTATCTGTTCTGTTCAGTCTCTCTTTTCTCTCAAAGGACACACACGGAGAGACAGTTTGCAGCTAATAAACAGCCTAAATTTGCGTAAAAAGTTAAAATGCCGTGATTAGTGGTTCTGAGAAAAACCACTAATGGATGCAATTTGCAGGAAATTAATTGATTCTAATCCAAAATTTCACTTTTGCTGAAGCCCACAGAGTGCCCACGGTGTTTCGTTTCCAACAAAGAGATCTGACAAACACACTGAAAGTTACCTGTCTAAATTTAAAAAATAGAACAGCAGCATGGTGGTGAAGGAAACTGGACATCCAGCAGCAACAAAATGGACGTTTTGTTGGACTTCTATGTCTCAGGTCCCTTAAAAACCCACTTTTAAAGGAAAAGTAATGTCTCTTTATAAAAGACAACTTGCTGTCATGTCAGTAAAAGCAACTTGATAAAAAGTTGTGAGGTTGTGTAGAACAGAACAGATTGTTAGAGTTGCTCATCCTTTTCAAAATTACTCAAGTAAAAAGAGAACAAAGGCAATGTAATTTGTTGAGATTTTGACTTGATTGTGGGAAACGAAGATGGCAGAGTTGAAATGCAGTTGGTTGAGGTGGAGAGCAGAAGATGGCGAGGACTAGCTGAGGAGATCTGGCACAGGCCGGCTGGAGATTCAGACTGGGAGAGCAGGTGAGGAGGCAGACAGGTGTTCATGATCCACGGTGACTGAGCAAATGATCAGGTGATGAGCGAGTGAAGAGCCGGGGTAGATACGCTGCGTGGTAATGAGCTTGATGGACAGCAGGTGTGTGTAATCAGCAGGTAATCAGGATGAAGGCGTGCCACCCCCTCACCCACCAACCCCCCAACGCCACACGGACACAGACAGCAGAGCACAGAACAAACAAGGACTGGAAAAACAACAAGAGAACACAAGGAAAAAACGGAGCAACAGCTGCCACCATTTCAATATCAAATGCTTTACACCATGAACTTAATAGAATTATGTAAAATTTGAGCTTGAATTTAAAGCCAGTAAAAAGATTTTAACATGCTGAGGCAGAGAGAATAAACAGATGCTAGTAATGTTTATGTAAATCATGTGACATTGGCTCTGGAGGTGGACAGAGACTTCATTTTCTGTATCCGTTATGGTTCAAATTGAATGTGTTGCAGAGAAGCCTGGAAGTGGGCGTGGCTTAAACAGGAAGTCACATTGAAAATAACAAATGTTGTGGTTTTTTTTCTTTAATATTTGCTAGCAGTTCAGTTGTCATGCCTTCAAATTATCAATTTATTTAATATTGACATGGAGTTATTATGTAGTAGATTTGACTTCTGTAGGTGAATTTTTTCCAGCAATAAATACAAATAACTTTGGCTAGAAGAGCTATTTATTATATGTTAAATATCTTAAACTCTTAGAAAAATTGAAGGTAAACATGGTTCATTTACAAATCATTGCCTTTTTTATTTACATTTACATGCTTTTTTAGAATAATAGTTCAATAGTTCTCTCTGATGGACCTTTGTGTCTCTTTGTTTGTCATGTTGTCAGTTCTTCCCCCTAGTGGCCAAAAACTTATCGCTGCAGCCATGTTCGTGACCCGAGAATCTTTGTGATTCCTTTAATACTCCTCAACAGAAATGTCTGAGACAGACAGAAGCCTGTTTTAATTAATCATTCGGACACCGAGAGCTTGTGTTATGTGAGAAAGGCAGGCACAGATGACATTCAGAGCTAATTACAAAACAGCCACTGCAGCCGCCGCTGATGCTATGAGACGAACATGATGGCTCCTAGCATGGCCACAAATCTCCATCAGGGATTTCATGTGAGCCGTTGCAGCTAATTAGTGTTTGATAGTTTAATTCTGAAAATCACCCCGCTGTATCCAGGCCACAGGGCTCAAATTTTAAGGATAAATCACATGACAAACATGATAACAGCCTTTATTATAGCATTATTTTCTTTTATAGCACTCACTTCTGCGATGGGAAAAAGATACACACTTTCATGGAGGTGGCGGTTTGAGGTACCACATGGTTAACCAAAAGTGTTCACACCATGCCTCTATTGATAATTGATGTCCTGCTTTATTAGCGCCTCACAGTGCCATTTAGAGATCCTTGTTGTCAGCGGTGTGTGTCTCTGGGTCCCGCCGCCCCACGTGGTGCGAATCGTGCTGTGGCTCAGACGAGGAACTGATTAAAATCCGCCACAGCCCGCTGCACTGAGGACACTCAGAGATATCTGGGACCTGCAATGCAGAGGATGATATGTCTTTCCCCTCTTTCCCCCTGCTGTCATCAAACCAATCACACCTTGTTTTCTACCTTTCCTTCCCCCCCTTGTATTTGTGTCTCTGTAATGAAAGAATGGGGAAGAAATGCTTTTGAGTGACTTCAAAGTGGGCACTGAAGAGGCTGAATCTGTTTGTGTGAGAGAAATACTTAAGACAGGTATATCTAGACACACAGGCAAACACCAGAGCAATTTTTCTTCAGACAGGAGGTGATTACATGCTACATTACAATGCAACTCATTACTGCTTATGGCGAATTAATTACATGCCTCTCAGCTGAGCTAAATTAAAACCTGGTTAGTTGTGATACTCTACAGAAAGACTGATGAACGAGGCTATATTTGAAATTCACTGTATGAAAACCAAAGGCTGGCAAAAAACTAGAGCAGGCATTATTTACACACACACACAAAAAAAGTGAGTTATTTACATTCTCTTTCAGAAAGTTGTGGCTGAAAATAGTGATAGCTGCCAGAGTTTCTTAGTTTCTTTCATCCAAATCTGAACCTCTTTTTTTAAACTTTTTTTTTTTGGTTCATCTTTAAGCAGTACTGATTAATTTTTGGCAAAGCGAGGACACCAGAACAGCCTGTAAACATTAACAGCAGATGGAGAGCATCATTAGCATTCATTTGGAGTCATAAGTCACCTTAGCTCTGGACTAGTCTCATCTTCTGAGGAGACATCAGTCTCTTCAGATACTAAATGTTCCTCTAGCTGGTTGTTAATTTTGTCTGCCTGTTGTTTAGTGCTGGGCGGGAAACACACAGTGGGTTTATTAGAGCTTTTACACTGAGAGCTGCTTCAGTCGGAGAGGACACTGTTGAGAGAGTTGAGAGTGAAGCAAAACACTAAAGTTTCAGGCTGTTGAACAGAAACAAAGTGCTGGAAGATGAAAAAAATGTTACAACAAGCTGGAGGAACTAAATTCCACATTACAGATATATTATTATTATTATTACAGATATTATTATCCACTGTCAACATAAAAATCTGGATGATTGCAGCTTTATCAAAAAGAAAATTAGATATAGAAAGTAATTAGATAATAATATGTTCAGTTACACTCCATTTGCTAAATCCAAGCAAAATAATCAAATAAACAGACCTTCCTCGCCTCCATTAGAAAAGAAATACATCATTGTTGTCCTAACATTTTACATCTTTCTACATAAACTACTGACAAAAGCATGTGGCCCTGCATCACTTTTATCATCAACGAGGTCAATAACACTGTGAGTGATACCACGGTTTTTACAGTAAGCATAATAAGGCAAAAACTCTGGTGGCAGTTCACCTTAAATTTGCGTGTAACACATTTATGGCACTTAGTACAGTAAGAGCTTCGGAGCGACTGTAATAAATGCTCATGAATGTCGATGAATTATTTGTGGCATACCCTCGGGACAGTGTGCCAGTTTGAACAAAAAAATATTCAAATTATGACTAAAATGAGGAATGCTAATTGCCATTTTAACTTGAAAAACATGTTCTTATTATGGCATTTAGGCACAGTGGAGAAGAGCTTCACGGCTATGAGGGAGCCACAGCACCATCGATCCACCTTATTTATGTATTTATTCAAAGGACAGGGGAACAAAGTGTGCAGTGAGCGAACATTTTGAACAAAGGAATTTAAATGCTACTATTATCACTGCTCCTACTTCTGCAACTACTACTGCTACTGCTGCCTCTGCTACCTCTACTGAACACTGAAATGTCCATGTGACACTTCCAAGAGAAGCTTAAAAGCTCACATCAGACTCCAGCATGGATTTCATTCTCAGCCATTGTTCATTTACACTTAACTAAATATATCCTTAGATTTGATGTAAAACAAATGACTCCTTAGCTGCTAACTGCTCCGGCATGTTCACTGTTTGTCTGCCAGCTGGCAGGTAGTTTACAGAGGGTTCATCTGTCTCGCTGCCGTCTGCTTCTGGAGATGAGCTCAAAAGAAAGTGAAGTTTTTAGACCTGAATGAAAAAAAACAATTTGCCAAAACCAACATAACGTTAAAGATTAAACTCCACCATTTGAGTTTAAAATAGTCATTTAAAACTTGTGATGAACTTGTGAATATGAAAATATGAAAAAAAAATAAATTCTAACTTAGATCTAAATAATTTTGTAAAGAAATGTTGATGCAGCTATTAAAAATAAAGTATTAAGTTTAAATTCAATGTACCATCACTGAACAGCTGGCTCAGATGGCCACAGAGTATACATGTGATTTTTT
>JAPZDZ010000001.1:24611076-24623701 GCA_029783805.1 Acanthurus tennentii | reverse complement strand
TGTGTGTGTGTGTGTGTGTGAGGCTAAATGCTGACTTGTATTGTAAAGCACTTTAAGTAGTTGAAAGAATAAAAGAGTCCATTTTAAAGCTCGGCTTTGCTTTATGGTCCACATTTCTGCATTATTCCTAAACTTTGCTTCCCAGAATGATAAATTCAGGTTCGTTCAGCTTAAGAGCAGGCAAACACCCCGTTAACTCCTCTCCTTTGTTTGGCCTCATCTAGCTGTTCTCTATAGATTTTAATTAATCTAAAGGAAAAACCTGATGATGCACTATTTTCTGCTCTCCTTTTTTTTTCTCACTAAATCTGTTTGTGTAACTCAGCATTTTCCCCCCTCTGTCACTGTCAACGGTAAATCATCTCTGAACCATCTTTATTATTCTCTCATTTCTTAACATGACACTTTATCAGTTTAACCAAAACGCCACAGTCAGCGATTCCTTCCTCGGAAGTCAATCAAAAACTTATCTGATGACCTCGACTCAATTTCTCCAAACATTGGAGCCATTGTTTCCGTTCCCACAGTGTAAAAGCATGTAGTTTATTCCATTCAGATCCTGTATAATTGTCTCAGTGAGATTCATCTAATGACTGCTGTGAATATTGCCGCTGACAGCTGTTGAAAGACCAGGCAATAACAATAACAATGGTAATAGCTGATGGAGGGGGAAAAAAAAAGAACCTTCTAAGGATCTAATGGGCTCACAACCCAGGAGAGCCGTGTTCAAGGCCGATTCAACACGCTGTTTACATCCACTAAAAAAAAATCAGAAAGTTAGGATGAAAAATTTATTGAACATTTTTAGAGTTTAAGGGCGGCTTAACAGGATAAAAAAAAAAATAACATGAGTATGAGCACAAACAGAGAGCTAGAAAACAGAGGTTAGGGAATAAAACCTCCCCGAAATGTTGTTGGAAATAAGACACAGAAAAAGACAAAGGAAAAAGAAACGCCTGACAAAGTGAAACAGGGACCTCACATTGATCACTACCTCTTGAGAAGTCAAAGATTCAACCCTGTTCCAGTCCGGTGACACACTGGAAACCAAACTGTGGATAACAAATGCTAAAATGTTGGATGTAGAGGGTTAGGAGTTCATACAGTCAAAGGAGGAAGAGACCAGCGGGCAAAAACATCCAGAGTAAAATGGCCCAGGGCTACTGACAAAAGGGAACGGTGAAACTGGTTCTCAAACTCCACCAGACGGGCTAAAAAAAAAAAAAAAAAAAGGGAGCCGAGAGCAGAATAAGATAAGATGGAGCATGTCGGAGGATGTCATACAGCATATGACTCAGGAGTAGAAAGGTGTGGAGTTCACAAAAAAAAAACCCAAAAAACAAAGAGGCAACATCAGAACCAAAGTGGTGTAAGCGACAGCAAACAGTTGTAGCGAGGAGGAGAGACAGCTATAAAAAACCGCCACAGAGGAAGACATCAGAAAGGAAGATCAGACGGATCCGAATGGAAGTGTCAATATACCGCGAGTAAACAAAGAACCATTTGATAGAACTGCCACCGGGGAGTCTTTGAGGGAATTGAAAAAAAAAAAGGAAGGACAAGGAAAAAAAGGACTTATGACAGGATTTTACAAGCACCACTTTAAATATGTAGAGGTACTCTTAAAAGCACGTTTTTTTTTCCCTTTTTATTATTAACGAGAATTTCCCCGAAGAGACTAAAACCCAACAACGAGTTTCTCATCGCAAAGAGTCCTGGTTTTGCTTACGCTTCAGCGCTTCCATACAGACGTTTTTAAAATGCTGCTGCTGCCTTCGGGTGAAGTAGTTTTTTTGTACTGTAATCAACCCTGCTGGTGTGGTTTACTTCTGTCAGATGAACAAAACAAAGAGATGTAAATAACCTCTGAACTTTGTCTCATAAAAAACCTACTCATGCATTTGTTTTGGGATAACTTTTGGGTTATATGGTTGAAAAAAAGTAGCTGACTAACCATCACCATGTCCATTGAAGTGTTGAAATGTAAATCCCTTCACTTTCAGCCACAATGGGTTTTCATGATGTGTTGCTTTTTGTGCTCAGTTTTACAGAGAAGTATTTAAAATAATTTATTCTAAATATTATAACGCTATAAAGCTAAACAGCTTTACACAATATCTGTTGTTTTGCTGTATTCTCATTTCTCCAATAACACACAAAAAAGCTCAGTTATGAAAAATACATGACAAGTTGAAACACACTGTCATTTTCCTTTAAATTATGATTTGCTAAGTTTTTTAATGTTAAAATAACTGCTAGAGATTCATAGCTAACACTACAGACAGCTAGCATGCACAGATAGCACTCACCAAGAGGAGAGAAACTCATCTGTGTTATGCTCAGTGCTGCCCCTGGTGGCCAAAGGCGTCATTGTAATTTGATATACTGTGTGCATATATGATCCCCAGTCAGTTTTGTTATATTATATTCTCACTAAAATAATAAGGGAAGAACAGGGTTAAAAATGAATTTTTCTTCAATTCTACAACTCTGTCATAGTTTAAGTATTTTCTTGGTGACAAACCCTCCTTACCCAGAGGTGTGTGTAGGAAAACTTGGGCTGTATTAAACATAAGCAGGGACAGCTTGTTTTTTATTCTCTGTGAGACATTTTTTGAAAGTGGCCCATGGAGTTTTTTTTTTTCAACCAGCAAGTTTCTGTTTACACTCAGTGTGTCTTTTTGTATCCTTCAAGCCTAACAAATGTGTTGGATGCATCTCGCTTCTCATAAAACATTCGCAGAGCACCAGCCAGCAATTTAAGGTCGTCTGGGTAATGTTTTAAGGCTTCAGGCAAAAGGCTTTAATGAACTTCTCTTTGACAAAGCTTTCCAGTGATTGAAAACATAGGTGGTCGTCCAAAAAAACAGAACAATGCTTTGCCGTTTCTTTACCTACATGATGGTCAATGTGTCACCTTTTGATTATCTCACAGTAACACTGTGCAAAAAATAAATGAAAAAAAAAACAAAAACCCGTAGCACTCAGACGAGTGCTGCGAAATTCAGCAAGAAATACAGTTAAAACAGAATCACCTTGTTCCAGCCTGGCAGAGGCAAACAACCTGCCACCTTTGAGCTGCTTCTCTGCCACTCCGCTTCAGCATGTCTGCCAAGCCTCCACCACTCTATCACTGCTTCTCTGAGCCTTTTGTCTGATTCTCTCTCACTTTTCTGCCACTGCTGGACCACCGTGAGGCTGTTTCTTTACAGCTGCGTCTACTGTTAATGCTCCAGAGGTGAAAAAAAAAAAAAGAGGAAATATTTAATTTGCTCATGATTCTTTTCTTGACGTGTTTACAAAAGCTGCAGATGATGGCGCATGGTTCGGCCCCTCGGGGTGTTTCCTCGTCGCCAAATGACACATGAGAGCTGTGACTGTAACTATAAAACAGCTGTCAGTGGTGTGTGTGGTTAAGATGACTCAGTTTTTTTTTCAGAGGTTGTAGTTGGATTTAATGGTGTAAGAGTTGGAGCACTTCCCATTTAAGGGGATTTGAATTGTGTGTGTGTGTGTGTGTGTTCTGAATTTTTCCGTGCATTAATGAACCTGGACGATTATTCAATATTCTGGATTTTACAAACCGCCTTTCCTTTGAAATTGAAAACCTGTCTCATAGTTATTCAAGCACTCCACAACCGAAAATATTCCAATCAAACCAACAAGTGTGTGTTTTGGCAGCGTTCAGGCACATAGGATTAGCAGATACTGGTAATTAATTTTTGCTTTTTCAGCCAGTGAGGAAAATGAGCAACAGAGACTCGATGTAGATAAAAGACAAAGACAAACAACAATAGGCAAAAAAAAAAAATTCACTGTCAAGTCTGTCACATAGTTTTTCAGCTTTTCTTTTGAGTCACTACAGAGACACTGACACACAGCACCGCAGCCCATTACCCTGTGAGTGCTTGTGTGGGTGTGTGTGTGTGTGTGTGTGTGTGCGTGTGTGTGGGCGCTTCTGCTAGTGCATGTTTTTTTTTTGTTTGTTTTTGGTTTTTTTTGCAGATTTGCTCATGATTACTTTGGTTGCTCGTGTTGCTCATAATGTTTTCCTGCCTGAGAAAATTTAAGAATGTCAAAGTCACTTAGATCAACATATTGACAAAATTATTAGCTGTTTAATGGTGTTTGTTCTTGTGCAAATTAGCTAGCAAAGGCAGGATAATTACACAGACCATCACTGTGACTTTTTACCTTGATGTCCTTTGAGTAAGTTAATGACAAAGTGCAGCAGCATGGCAATGCTTGGTCCCAAAAATATCTGCCAACGATACTGAATCGCCTGCTTGTGCCTCTCCTGTTATGGCACACTTTGGTTCAAGGTGACTTCTGATGCCAAACAGGTGCAGTCAAGATAAAAAAAAGCCCTCAATGAGAATGATGAATATGCCATTTTCACTGGCACAAATCTCCATCAAGCACCATGTGTCATCCCAAAAATGGAGCCCACTGACTCACATAAACTTGGACAGCCCAGTAAGTGCCATTTACGAAGCTGCCAACGCGTAAGTGACAGTTGTTTCCCCATGAGGACAGATGTGTGTGTGTGTGAGGCTCACTACTGTTATGTCCTTGGCCTCAGACTCACTGCAAAAGGTCAATCTGTTTAAATTTAGGGCTTGTTTGCAGCTCACCTTTCCAAGTGTGACCATGAGGACCGTAGCATGTCACAGGAGGGAAGAAATAATATACTTCTGAGTGAGAAGGATTGTGTCCTAGAAAAAAAAAGATGCTTGAAACAATCTTAGTCTTCACATGATATTAACAAACCTATATAATCAGCTGTAGTTAAAAGTCTTTTAATGTTCCTAATCTTCTCTTTGCTTAAGGTAAACAAGGTTGGCAATTCAATGGAATTGTATAACTAAAGAGTCGCAGCTAAGTGGGAATAGAACAGGTTTCTTGTATGAGAGGCTGAGGTTTGAGTGTGTGAGACAGTTTTTAAATGTGAGTTTGAAAATTTGTGACTTATTATTTAAAATTTTCAAGGATGTATAAAGCTGTTGAACACCCACTGTTTACGTAAACAGTAGTGAAATAGCTGTATAGACCCATTTCTTATAAGGTCATTTTTTATGTTGTCGCTCGTCCAGGAAAGAACCTCGTTACATCACAGTAATTAACACAACTTTATTTATTTTTAAACCATCATGTGACTTAAAACTATTGTTTCCTCATGGTCTGACTGTTTGCCATAGAACAGGCAGAAAACAGTTAAATCCAGGATGTAAAAGGGAGGCAGTGCAAAAATATCCTAGAATTGCACAAAATGTCAGTCTGAAAAGAAATTTTCAGAAGATTATCAGCAAAACTTCTAAGAAAGGGAGCACTTTTTATGTCTTTTTATGCCGATAAGGTAAGCTGACCGTTCCTTCAGAAAGCAGACACATGGCGCCGTCCAGGGTCAATCTCTCCACCATCCTGACGTCTTCTGATGCTCACCCTGCAGCCCCTGACTACTACGCCTCTCCTATTTAACCTGGCGTAGAGTCTGTCAGCAGGGTGCTGACAGAGTAATGAGTGATGTGACAAAGGTCAAATGTTACAATGGAAGAAGAAGACAGAGAAGTAGCAGAAGCATGACAGAGTGCTAAATGAGACAGGTTTGTGGCTCGCTAAGAGCAAAAGGGCAGCGGGGCCACATCAGCCAACAGGCACCTGTGCCGTTTGGGCATGAATGGCAAAAGATTTCTGAGTCACATTTCATAAGGTTGGTTGCTGCTCGGATACAAATGTCAGTGTGCAGTTCCTGCAGCACTGTCAGATTAGAGTGGAAACCCTATTATTATATCCACTGCCATGTGTTTGATAGGAAACTATCAGCTTGCTATTCCCTTTTTTAGAAGGACTGCCAGGTGCTCACTATCTGGAACTTTTCGTGGGTGTAGATTACAGATAGTCCAAGTCCATGAGCTAAAATTGGTTCCTGGAAAGCATCAAGTCGCTGCTCTCCATTGCGCCCACCCCTCCAAAAAAAAAATCCATGCCTCAATTTTCCATCTGAATTCCCACTAATGGATACTTTAATATTCTTATTACCTTGCAGTATTTTGGAGGTTAATATTATTTTGTAATTATAGCATCAATCCTCATTTGAAATTTCTATTAGGCCATATATCTCTCACTGATTTGACTTCAGCTTAATGCTGACTCTTCATCTTCGCTGTGGTCACACACACTGTACTAAAGTGTGACTGTTTAACTTTGAACAACAGGCTAATTCAGCAGACGTTGGGAAAACTTTAACTCAATCAATCATGCTCGGCTTCATTTTTTGTTAAATTTGACACAGTTAAGGTCAGTTAAGGTCATTCACTTAAGGACATAAAGAAAAGTGCTCAAACAGCAGCCACATCTGATGCAAACACACACTGAAGTAAATTTGATTGCATTAACTTTGTGAATAAAGTTGAAATTCTTGGCACCACAAATGTCAGTGCGCAGCAGCTGAACTTTACCCAGCAGACAACCATAAAGAAAGTGTTGAATAAATTTTACTCCAACAGTCAAACCAAGTTGAGGTTTCTCCTGGTTCGGCTGCTTTTCATTTTCAGCTTGCCAAGCACTGTAGGCCTACATTTAACCAAAAAGCCACAGACCCATAAAATACTTACAGTTCTGGAGCTAATCGCAGGTTATAGCTTCTCAGTAGAAAACTGCTACTAACTTGGCACATGCAGCGCTGTGAATAGTCAATGTGAAACTTCTATTTTTTCCCTCTGGGATGGAAGGTTTCTCAGGGGTTTAATTTTTCTGCAGATCTGTAGCCGAACCTGTGCTCAATAATGTCAGAATCTTTTTTCGGCTTCAAATATAATTATACTGCGATTAAAGAGATGAACAAGACTTCCGAAAAGATTTAAAGAATGCTGACATATTGCCTACTTAGAGTTTAATATGTATGCAACCTTCTTCATGAATAAAACCCGTCCAATTAGATTAGAATTGACTCACACAGATGAATTCAAATGTCAAGCAAATATAATACCACCTTTAAGGGCTCGACTTTAATTTTGTCGCTCTTCTTAGTCCCTAAACCTTGTTTATTCAAAACCGTCATTTCTCTGGAAATAATAAAAACTGTTATTACAATAACTAAACAGTGTGTTATCAAAGTTGGTGTTGTGTATTTTTATAGAGTTAGATACTTACATGTGTCTACAACCCAAAGACAAATGTAAAGGTTAGCGCAATGTATTGTGCTGTGAAAATAAGACAAGATATTGACATCTGCAGTCCAAATGAGCATAGAAGAAGAAGAACTATAAAAAGTGAGCAAGAGTGGAATACGGTGCAGCTGATTGCACATCACACTTGCACACACTGCAAGATACAAAAGCAACAGAGGACTAATGTGCAAATGGCAGCCAATTCCCACCAGATTCTGGATCGCTGCAGGCCCATCTCCACAACACACATACGCACAAGCACAGTAATTTGCATTTCCATCAGAAAACTTACATTTGTTACAATTGAATTGATTTTTAAAGTATGGCACACACTCACGCTTTGGCTAATTCTCTATCTTGTTCCATACCCTGTTTGGCATTTCCTTAATTTGTCACTTGGCCTTTCAAATAATGGCTCACAGAAACAGAGAGACGAGCAAATAATTTGATTAAACTGGGGCATTACAGTGAGTGTGGAAATCAGGCTGACAGGGGAAATGTCCCAGATGTTACGTTTTTTTTGGACAATGAATATGCAGAGGGGGGTGAGACTCCTGGCGGTTGGCACAGGTTCATTCCCTCGAATTCAGATGGCCTCATTCTTGTCAGAGCCACAGCCACACAATGTCCGTCTGCGGAGCTAAAAATAGGAACAGTAGCAAAGAACAGGGGAGAATTGTGCTCTCTTAAGGCTGCACTGACCTGGGCATATTAAACTAAGTTGCACTGTCATTCACAGGGCAGCGTGTAAAAAAATCATAAATTGACCAGACTTTATATTGAAAACTACAATATGTCTTCATTATTTTTTTCCCTTGGTTGTCCTAGATAAAAAATAAAAAAACCAAAAAAACCAGCATTAATTCCCTGGAGTTCGACTACCTTGTGTCCGAGTCACATGCTTGGTCCACAGACTTGTGGTCACTTGTCCTGATCATAAAAACAATTCTGCAGCCTTTGAGTTTCTGATGGCTCCTCACATTCCTGCAGAAGAAATGACCATCGGCCTGCTGCAGTCATGACTTTGTGAAGCCCTCCTCCTCCGAGTTTTCACAGTTGACTGTGGCCTCTACCATCCCATCTCTCCAGGAAAAAGCCGGCTCTCAAGTGTGCATGCTGCAGACAGCCGTAAAATGTCCAGCCTGCCAAAGCATTGTCGCTACAGTGGTTTCGAGGAATTTGTGCTGCTTTCTTGGGTCAATTTAAGCTACAGAATTGGTATTCTTGGCTGAGGCAGCAGCTTTTCCTTTCCTCTTCTCCCTCTTTGCAGAAAGTGTCTGTTTCATCCTCCACTACCTGCTTGAAGAACCTCCTCCAGTCAGGGTCCCTTTGTCTTTCATCCAGATAATAAATTGAGTAGTTTGGAAGCTGTTAAGTTCTTTCCTCTGATACCACCTGTCCCATTCCACCATGGTACAGTTGATCCTGCTGAGCCGCATCCTGCGCGCTTAACTTCCTGACACTCTTCTCTTTTAAGTGAGATCTTCTAAACTTTTTTCCCCTGAAACTTAAACATGGCAGCGAGGGATGGCTTGTCCTAACTTTAGTCACAGCAAAAAATAAAAAAAAAAAAAATAAAAAAAAAACAAACTTCGAGCCACCTCTAATGCTGAGATCAGACATGAGTGTGACCCTGAAAATGACACCATCCGGCAGACCGGACGTGTGAGGAGAAATAATGAGCTCCGGATGGGACAGGAGACTTCAAGACAGGTCGCACAGAGTCTGATATGTCTCTCAGTCATGGCAGAACCAGGATCTCCTAATCTGACAGACTGACCATGTGGAAGGACATTTGGTGGTTTAGTGTGATTCTGGCAAAAAAAAAAAGAGCTGCCGTTGGAAGTCTCTGTCCATCCCACTGAAGAGAGTGAAGACTTTGAGGACCAAGATTTGTTTAAGAAATAATTTAATTTATAAAACATAAATATTGGCAGAAAAAAAGAACAAAGTAGGTTTCTTTTTGTACCTTTAGATGTGATGTGTAGCCAAATTTACTTTGACCAGCTTCTCATTTTCATGGTTTTACAGGGTGAGATGGCTGCAAACAGCCTGGAGATAGGCACAGAACTCTGTTTGAAGATATTCCTTATGGTGCCGAACAAAAACAGGCATAAAACGCTGTATTGTACCTTTTGTTAGATGAATGAATTGAACTAGCGAGTTTCATAGGCCTTACTGCCCCTGTTTATGGCTTAAAGGCCCCTTTGCCACCATTCACTTTTTTTTGAGACAGCCAGGAAATAGTAATAATAATAGACCAACTGGAACTATTATTATCTGTTAATAAGATCCATGAGGAACCGCCTTCTTTGCAGGACTTCTCTTAATTACTTGAACACACCATTTAATTTCCAATTGCGGGCAGCCGGACTTAAACTGAATAGGTGGAAAAACGGATGAAAGAGTCGACTAATTATGAAAACATAGTAAATTAAGCCCCAGATAAATGAAAAAAAGGAAAAAGGAATGGTAAGAGAACACACTTTGAAGGCATCACAGAGAGAAAATTGCGAGGCGTAATTGATGTTAGTGCACACCTGAGTGGGTCCGTTTTCCCAGCTGAGACGTGAGGCCTAAGGACAGAAAATAACAGAGCCGAACCAGGCTTTATCATGTGGAATTTACTCTGATAGCCACTGCTTCCTCATGCTGTAATGAAAAAAAAAGAGAAGGGAAACATCACATACCTCGTTTAGGACACCTGACTCTGTTACTTGACGATGTTTATTTATCAGCTGCTTTGACGAGCAGTGGAACAGTTTGTCAGAGAGAATTTTGTTGGTAATTCATCAGGTAAAATTACCAACACGTGTTGTGTAATTTACCGGCGTGCATGAACCAAGTTGATGAGTCTCTTCTGATGTTCCTCTGCAGCTGATTTTAATCTAATAATCAATTAAATTATGCATACAGGTGTCTGTATGCAGTGCAGCCTTCATATACAACAGCATGTGTTTTTTTTGCACTGGACGTCCGTGTGTATGTGTGTGTGTATGCTTTGCTGTCAAAAAGCAATATCATAGGCAACAAGTGTTTGCTTTATTTAGGTTGTTTTTTTACTGTGTGTGCCAGACTCTCAGGCTTCAGTCCTAAATTTGTGATTGATGGCAGTCTCATCTTTTTCACCTCAGAGAGAAGGACACTGCAGGTATGAAGGAAACATTAGAGAAGCTTGATTTTGTGTTGTTTGTGTGCATGTTTTCATGCTCTTTAGTCATCTGTATCTGTGTTTGAAAGCAGACTTTTTACAAGTTTACCTAACTGCAAAATGTAGCTGCTCCTGTTTTTTGTTCTGATAAAGTGAAGTTTTTTACTAATAAATGTTCCCAGCATAGAATATGCATGTTAATGTGTGAGGGGAAAGTAAACCTACCACTTGTTGAGTGTTGAAAGTGAGTTAAAGTTGTGACATTTAGTATCACAGTTATAAAGATGCTGGATTTTAATTAGGCTGATTATCAGATTAACTGATATCTGCTTAAAAGTGCTGCATGAGCATCAGTGTGTTTTCTAACAGAACGGTAATTTAATTTGTTAATGAATATGGTTTAAACCTTGAGTTTGCTGATGTGAGTTTTTTGCAGTATTTTTAAGGAAAACATGAGTATCACTATTTTTTATTTACACGCTTATCAACTCAGATCTCTGCAAGACTGAGTGATTTTGTGTTACTGGTGCAGCAGCACTCTGTCACGCCATAACCACTGCAGTAAAAAAAAAATCCTTGAGTCACCACTGACCCAAATTATGTTGCAGTTGCAGATACAATTTGCCAGGACAACATATTTTTCTGCACATAAAAACAGTCTTCCAGGCCAGAACTATTGACATCACAGCAGGGTGATACTGAGATTTTAATGCAAAACAAATAAAAACACCAACGCTGCTTGAATGAGTCATTGGAAAAGGTAAGAGAAAACAAAAAAAAAATATGATGTTCATTTTATAACAGAACCTTTTGCAATTAACCACAGTTTTGTTCTTCACAATAAAAACCCAGTTTTGTGATTTCAAAAGCACAGTTTGCAATACAAGATAAATCAAATGATTCAGAGTTGTGCTTTGATGTGTTGTGAGTTTTGTTTAGCACTAATTACCCAGCATTCATGCATCACTCGGCCGGACTGGAAGTGGTTGCAGGCGTGACCTCAATACTGTATGTCTCTATCAGTCTTCTGTCTCGCAGCAGGGGCACATTGTTTGCCTCTGTGCCCCGTCGAGGAGCTCGCAGGTTTACATCCGTCTACACATCATCTCCTATGTGGCTGTGCTTTCGGGGAAGGACGAGTATTTTTGTAGAACCTTCAGGATGCCGTGTTTAAAATGGAGAAGGTGTAATCTCTTTAGCTGACGTGCTGAAAAAATCCAAAGGTGCCAAGTGAGATAAATAGATAAATATCACTATTTTAGGAATAATTTAACGTCAGTCTGCTGTACAGTATGAACCGTATTTGATGATGTGTTTAGCATAATGGCCGGAGGCAGGATGAAGCAGCTGGCATGTTTCTTTTCACAGAGATTGACTAATTAAACACATTTATTAGCACAAGTAGAAGAGCAAACATGTTTTTAGGGGGGAGTTATTTTTGAATCTTTTTTTTCTTCATAACAACTGCAGTGCACAGCTTGCATAAGTTTACCCACCATAGTCAGGTTGCCAGATTTGGTAATATAATTAGTTCAGTACAAAATGTTCAGAGCAGACTCAACCTTTTGGTGCATTCTGGCATTCGCGTTTCCATGTTATGATGTGTTTTCAGTTTTCATGGAATCAAAGTCAGAACACCAGATTTCCTGCTTTAACTTGCAATCTTTTTTTTTTTTTAAGTGTATTAATAAACTATGATGGTATTCATTCATCAGTATCCTTGGTGAAATAATCTATGAGGGTTCTGGTAGGATTTAAATTTGAGAGTGGTTGTGCTGTTCTGCCTGCTGCTGCTAGCAAAATCTCAGACATCCTCAGGGGGGCTTCGAGAAGAGATGTTGTTACTTCTGCATGTCCAAAGAAGCCAGTTCAGATGGTTTCATCTGACTGGATGATTGCCTTCTTGTGGAGCTTTTATGGGAATGTCCAACTGGTAGGAAACCCACGGTTAGACCCAGAACATAGTGGAGAATCACACATCTCATCTGGTTTGGGAATGATTGAGATAAACCAGTACGGATTTGAAAATGTTCCTGAGTAGAAAGGCATCTGAACTACCTCACTTTGCCATAATGAAAAGAGAATGGATGATGGATGATGGATAAGGAATGAATGAACAAGCTGTTCACTTCACCGGCGAGTCTTTGTGATTTTATACAAGATACAAGAAACACAAAGAGGTAAAGGGAAGCGAAATAACCAGTTCTGATACATTTTAAACATACAGTGAAGTAAACACGGCTCCAGATGTGTGAATTTCTCCTTTATAAAAGATGCAACACTGAGGGAGGCTCTTCAGCGTTCA
>JAPZDZ010000001.1:24554629-24564957 GCA_029783805.1 Acanthurus tennentii | reverse complement strand
TGTTTGCTGATTTCATCTCATTTTCATCTGTATATTTCTGCCAGAAAAGGGGTAATTTTAGTGATGAACACGTCTGTCACCAGTACCACTCGACAGGGGCTGCTGAAATACTGGTTAAGTTTCCCCCTGACAGATGAGCCGTGCGGTGACAGTCAAGGACAGGCCAACATTCACCACTGTGGATTTGAAAGGAGCCAAAGATTCAGATCTGTCTCTCAGAAGGTCTTTTTTCAATCCGAAGGTAATAGATTTCGAGGAACAGTTCTTTAATCACGGACACAAAGGCTTGTATAAATCTTTGTGGCAAATAGCAAATGATCTTCACTCGTATTCGCTGATATGTTTTTGAATTATCTTCAAATAGGATTCTGAAGGGTGCTGATAAAAAACAGTCGAGTTTCAAAGAGACCGGCAACATATTATTGGATATTTGCCACCAAATTACCGGCAGTGGGCATTTTAAAAAGAGTGAATTCAAATACAATACAAACTGTCGCACTTAAACCTGAAACTTTTCTGCATGTTTATGCTCTGTATTCATGAGAAACATTTCAAAAGAGGACCAGATGCAGGGTTAAAGAGAGTTTAACACCTGAAAATCATAAGTCCAGACTGAACTGACTCACATGTTTCTTTGGAATCGGCTTAGCTTTCATTCTGCAGGATCTGGAAACTGTGTGTGTGTGTGTGTGTGTTTGGAAGTGCATGCATACGGCTGTATAGGATTACAGCAGGGAACCATAACATCCATTACACAGAGCAATACCAGCGGATGGACCTCTAAGGACTGCGGGCACACGGCCACTGACCCAGAAATGCTGACTTTCAGGGTTAGTGCCTCCCAAGTCTGAAGCTTCATATTTCTGTGTTGAGTCCATAATAGAGGTGTGGGGTCAGCGGGGTACCAGCCACTCTGCTAGACGAGGCATACAACTACATCAGGCAGTCATTTTTCTTCTCTGTTTTGTTTTCTGAGCTGCGGAGGAAACAGCTCTGGGGGTGCATTTAAAAATGGACTGATGGAGAGAAATAGCAGTGAGGGCTTGAAAAGGCTGCCAGAAATATTGTCTCGTAGGGAAACGCAGCAAAGGCACCGTCGGTTCCTCTGAGGGCTTTAATGTTATGGCTGAGCGAGTGAAAGGGGAACCTGTCTGTGTGCAGTGTTTGCGGTTAAGTAGCGGGGCTGCATAATTTGGATTCACAGAGTTGGGTTCTTTTTTTTCTTTTTTTTATTTTAGGTTGTCCTTCAAATCTGAGGACAATCATGGGAAACACTCCAGTGAAGAAAACACTGACAATACTGGCCTGCTTTCTGGTGCTTTGGGTGCAGGATGTCCTCGTTTTTGTGAATCTGCATGTTTGCACTTTTGTCAAAACAGGACGCTTTCTTGGTTTTGTGGTTTTTACAAATCATTTTCTTTCAATCAATTCTAAGAAAGACTGAATGCTTCCCAAAATAAAAAATAATTAGATTTGGAGGTTTCTTGATTTAATTCGGTCTACACTCCTGTCAGGGTGTTTTTGGTTTTTGTGTGCTGTGACATTGTGCTGCAAAATGCAGTTTGATATGGTACAACAGCCGTCATAACCAATTCAATTGCCTCCCGGTCAGGGTGCCTTGATTGACATCCCTCCTGTGAGGCTGATGACATTTCCGTATCTTGAGTGACTCCTCTCTACTTTGTGCCCCCTCGTCCCCTGCTGGGCTTTTGATCACAGCATATGTGGAATACATATGAGTTTTCAGGAATAGCCAGAAGGCTCATGAGGGTCAGGGAGACATGATGAATTTTTTTTCTCTGACCTTTTCTAGGAAAAAAAAAGAGGCTGTCTGTGTCCCCAAATATGTTTCACAAGAAAATGTTCAAATTAGCATCTTATTTCTGCATCTCCACTTAAGAGCACAGTGCTTTTTAAGGTCCGCATGGAATATCTGGTGACATTGAGCAATAACGTTGGGTTTTGTGAGTGACTGATGCAATTTAGAGACAACGATTTACGAGCTGTGACACCAAGCAAACAAGTCAATGCATCCATCATTCACAGGCTAGAAATAGAACAAGGAACAGGAGATCCAGGGACAATATATTCAGGCACTGAGCTGGAGGCATAAAATTCAGTCTGTGAGGATTTTGTCCTTTTTATTCATTTGTCTGACACAGCTTTAGCAATGATGGGTCCGAAGCATCAAAACATGGATTTGAGAAATGGCATTATTGAAGAAATGCAGACTGACATTTTAACACCGCAAACAAGGCTTGAAAGGTTAGTCCGTGCACCCTTAAATGCCAATAAATTTTACTTAAAAACTCAGTTTTTTAAGAACAGTCCTAGCAATAAAAAAAAAGGGGGGTGCGGGGGCAGTGAAGGAAGCAGAGCAGTTTTTTTGTTCGACACTTTATATTTTGCTTGCAAAGGTTGAATGTGAGAAGGAGACAAATTCTGGATGCTTTATTATATATGGTGCCCATGAGTTGTGGTGATACATGGTGTCATCTGCAGTCTGTGTCACAAAGGCTCCCTTGTACGAGCTAATGCATAATTCTGTATCAGCTTCATCCATCGCTGTCCACATCATTTCTCTACATACCTCCCATGATTGAAAAGGATGGGATGAGTCCTACAGGGAGGGGGGGAAGAGGGGACAGGATGCAGCAGCATGTGGAATAAGAGTTGGTCAATTGACTTTGAAGGCTGCTGACTGGGAGGGACCTTGTAATTGCGAACTGAATTGATTGGAGTACCTCCTGTGATGGGATCATCCTTTCAACGAGGCCTTAAGTACCTGTTTACCCCCCAGTTCTGGAGCTACTATGAAGCCAAACCCCCTTCAGTCTGAACTTACCTTAAAAATTAAATCCTTTTTCCCGTACCGCAGTTCTTTCAGTTGAGCCTGGATTTTTTTGGACTGCAAGGAAAAGATAAGAAAATAAGTGTTAGCTTATTCAAATAGCGGAATTGGTTTTAGATCACGTAGCAGGATTCTGCCAGCTGCAGCAGAAGACGCCTTTGTGAGTGTTCCCTGGGCAAAAAGCTCTGGCTTAAAGGAAGCTCTACTGAGAGCAAGAAAATATCAAATCTCCCCTTCACTGAACTGCACAGTCCATACAATGATGCAGTCATGCACTGGCTTCATGCCCACTGTCTAAACTCCACGTCTCCCTCCCACCACACACATTACCGCCGCCGTCGCCACACGCATGAAGGTTACCACGGGCTACCCGCCTGTCACCGGTTAACGGCACACACACACAAACAGAGCCGATCTCTGCCACCGCCCCCGAACAGACACAGTGACCAGCGCCGCCTGACATTCAATCTGCTGCTTCACATCAGTGGGCACATGGAAACACAGAGGCTGTCTCCTAGATACAGCGGCTTGATACGGAGTCTTCCTCAAAGCTGCTCATGATGTGACCATGAGCACCGAAAGCCTCCACATGGGACCCCGAAGCAGCTCAGAGGGTCTCGTCTCTGTGTCTTCAGTGAGGCAAGAAGATGTTTTCATATGGTTGTAATAGCGCAGATATAATGAAGTCTTACACCAGAGTAACTGTGATTAATTGGTATGCCAGTAAAATCTCCTTTATTAAACCAAAGCTACAGGAAGGTTTACTTTTTTAATTAGTGAGATGGATAAATCAGTGTATCATGTTTCAGTTTCAAGCTCACATTAAATAGTAAAAATACAATGTAATGATGAAAAATCATTTTTCCATCTGTGAGTTTTTGTTCACCTGTTTCTATTTGCATTTTCAGTTTATGCATAAAAAAAACATCAATGGACATGTTGAAGCTGAAAAAAACCCAAATATTGTAACATTTTTATTTTTTTAATACTTGGCTAAGGTCAAAGAGTTGGTGTATCATTAAAAAACAAAACGCAACTAAAAAGAGTAAAAAAAAACCAGTTTAAATAAATCATGACAAACATGAAGCACAACAAATCACCTGCTACCCTTCATGTGCAAAATGCAGGTAGATTTGGTCCATTTGGCAAACATCTCAGAGGGCCGGAGGCTGTACTAGTGAGTAAATATTTGTAGATAAATATTTTTGTATTTAAAAAAAAAACTATGTTCAAAGTCTGTACAGCCTTTTTTTCTTTGCTGCTTTTGTTTTCTTCTTCGCTGTCTCTGTTCAAACTGGTCGACCCATATTTCTTTATATCTTTACATCCTTTCTACTCTTTTGTATCTCTTTATTTCTATACTTTATGTCTTCCTGTCTATCTCTATAAACCTCTCTTGCTCCTCTTTTATCTATCCATCAATGTCTATCTCTGTACTTCCTTGACACAGGCGGTGAAAATGTGACATCAGGTCTAATCCGTCTCTGAAGCCCACTGAACACGACGCTGAGGGACTGAGTCACTTCAAAGGGTTTTGTGTGACTGTAAAGCACTTTTGCCTCTTTAAAAAAAAAATCTTTATCTCATTATTCCTCTTCCTAAGGTGCTTCCATGTCCCAAGATACCCACCTCTGTCATGTGACACTGAATTCAAAAAAAGACATCTGGGGGCTCCTCATAAATATCAGAAGGATAAATAAACTCAAAACTACCTTCAGAAACTCCAACTAAGCTCAGACAATAAGACTTTATATTAGACTTTATATTAAATTTGAGATTGTTTATCATGTTTTTCTGAGGTTTAGGCTTTAAAAGAAATATTAACAAATTAAATTTATGTGTATCAGTTAAGTGGACCTTTTGAAATGCTTGCTTGTAATAGAATGAATCCATTGAAAAAGAGGCCATGGAGAGTTAACCTCTAAACACAAGCATCTGAATGTCTTTCTGTGCTGAGCTCTCAGGATTGGCAGAGCGTTTGGGTCTATTATATACTCAGAATATCTCATATGAACTGTCTCCTAGACCCTGGAGATTTGCAGCAGCATCTCTGCCTTGTTTTTTCCTGAAAGTTCAAATCCTGCACAGGCGGGACATGCATTTCAAATAGTTACAAACTAAAAACAAAATACAGTGACAGTATTTTATAAGCTCGGTGCAGTTCAGCAGCTCTCCCAAACTCTTTCCAAATATTCAAGTAATGGATCACTGTGAGTCATCGTTCTTGTCAGAATGATGACAACAATGTTGGATTTCAGCAGACTGTCCCAAGGACACACATGTTAATGTTCTCACAAGTGTGTCTTTGACACTCTGTTCTGCTGGATTCATTACTTATTTGTTGTTAATAACAAGTCCGGACAAACAGAGGATGCTACAGCCGGCCACATCCTGAACCATGAGATGGAAGCTAAAATAGGCCTGCAGAGTCGGCCGATGATCGTCTGACTTCATAGATACTTTTAACATCACACAAAGTTATTTAATGAAGAACAGTTTTCCAAAGATGGATGTTTTTGCTTTAAATTTTCTGTAAATGTCAATATTTTTTAATTGGACTCAAAGTCTTCCCGTCCAGTTTCAAATCTAAAGCTATAAATCCAAAGGTATACAACAATATTTAGGGTTTCTCAGCATCCAAGTTTAAGAGCTTAAAAATGGCACTGTTTGTAAGTGACTGTTAAATTCTGAAGAGTATGTGTGTGAATTTCCAGTGTATTTGGCTTTTTAAATCTCTGTTCATGCTTTATTATTGCATAGTAGCCATGGATTTAAATCAGGACGGGCAGGTTACAGTTGGCTTGCATTGTTACTGGGGAAGATAAAACACTACTTCACTCTGAGCAAAGAATAGATCTGTTTGGTATGTATGACCTGTGCTCATAACTCAATGTAACCTACATCTCCTGAGAGAACAGCACAACTGCTCCACATTACAAAGGAATGCATGCAACCAGGTGACACGACACCCCCGGGTGATGGTAGATGTGAAAAAGTGTCTGGACAACCTCAGCATCTGTATGTGCTCTCTCAGCGGGAGAACATCAGCAGCACGGGCAGGCTACATCTCCTTCCTGTTTAAACAGATTGCCCTATTTGTTAAGTGTGTCTGATTGGCTGCAGCATGCGAGCTGAGGCAGACCCGGTGACTGGCTGGTAGCCAGAGCCTGCTGCCTGAAATATACATTTTATTCAATCATTTCAGTCAGCGTAATCTCATTTATTCAATACTGATAGTGAATGACGTAGGGCAGCACAGCAATACATTTGTTTCATTTAGGATGTGCTCTTGTGTTCCCCCCGTGACTAATTGCATTAAGGGGCGTATCACTGCGGCTGAGAGAGCGCAAAACATCCAGCAAAACAATGCTTTATCAAAGAGGCCGAACATCAAACATTCAGATTTGTAGAAACTCTGCTTTGATTTCTTACCTGTGATCACTGAATAAAATCTGAGCCTCTTCTTATATTACATGACATTTAAAAACACACACACATATGTATATATATATATATATATATATACATAAATCCCCTGCTGCTTCCTAAAGGAAGAAGGAAAATTGGATTGAAAATTAAAAAAGACAAAAGATAATGATAACTAATTGATGTTTAAAGGGTTGGAGATGCTCACAGGTAGAGATACATCAGCCGTATTAAATGAAGGTAGTGTGACTGATTTACTGACACAAAATGTCAGCGGTCATTCAGCTTCTATGGTTTTCATATTAAATCCAAACCTCATATTTCCATCTTCAACCTGAACATGAATTTTTAATTTGCTTTACATAAAATTATAAGGGCAAGAATACTGCAGTTATCTAGTCCAAGCCGGTAGACACAGTGTCTATCATGGTGTCTAATATAGTGCAAAACTCCCTTTTTATCTCCCATTCACTTACACACACACGCACGTCTATTAATAATCAAAGCAAAGAACATTTGTTACAATAATTGCTGCTATTAAAGGCCTGTGTGCTCTGTGTCCTATGTCATTAAGTACCCAAAAATACACAAGATGACTGTAACAGACTGCTACATTTAAAATGTCCTGCAAAATTAATAACCTGGAGCCATTGACCTTCAGAATGGTCATTAGAGGAAATCCTTCAAAATCCCGCTTATTAAACTTTATCTGCATAAGGTCAATGTTACTTGATGTATCCATCACAATCCTGAAGCGAGAATGAAATGTAAAAACAGCTGTAATACTCAAGTGTAACATCCTTCATCATAATGATGACTAAAGCAACACCATAAATTCACAGAATAGGAAGCAGATGATGAATTTGAGCTCTTGAGGAAAAAGATGTGCAACAGATTGAATGGCGTCCCTGATGACATGTGCCGCTCTACTTCGCTGAACGGTCTTAACCTTGACTTTGACTGCGCTGTCCCAAACTATCAGATGTTTCCCCTGAGGACATCACCGTCTGTTTCACAAAGGTTTCATGACATTTTCCCAATGAACCGGATGCAGAGCAGAAAGAGTCAGGTATGTACAACGAGCAGAGCGACAGAAGCTTCACCAACAGCAGCAACATTGACCTGTTAGGTTTCTCTTTCAATTTAAATGGACTGCTGAGTTCGCTGAGTGTTTGTGATTGGTAAAGTGAACAGGCACACAGCTGCATCAGGCCGGTGGCTGCCTGCCAGTGAGTTCCCTGATTCAACTTCACTGAGCCTCAGGTACATTTGTCTCAATGACACGTCCAGACTCATGTGGTCATGTTTTTAGCTTCGACGAATACACACAGTCAAGATCATAAAAAGAGTAAGGATTACATGTAAAATATAAATAAAACAGAAAGTAATATCCTTGTGGACATACTCAAAGAAAATATTTAATGTTGTACTTCCCCAGCCTTATTGATTTTGTAAATATATTCCTGTTATGAATTTCTGGTGTGCGAGCTCTAACAGGTTTGATTTTCATGCGTTGGTAGAGAGAGCTAGCAGCATGTGGCTAGTTAGCAGGAGTGTTTGGAGAGCTGATTAGCTCGGTGTGCAGTGTGTGTTTGTGTGTGTGTGTGTGTGTGTGTGTGTGTGTTTCTGTGTGAAGCACTTGAAGTGAGAGCTGCGAACACAGCGCCGCCGCCGCCGCTGTGCCGACTCCGACTCCGAGTAGTTTTCACCACACAACATGGATTAAGAGCACAAAGCTTTATCCTCCACCTCACATAACAAGCAAAAGGCACGGACAAGTTAAAGCAGCTTTCAAAAAAACGATTACCACACCAAATGAAATGTATTCCACTCCACAACGCAGGAATTCCCAAAGCCCATTTTCCCAGGATGAAACTCAAATCACACATAAAGGAAAGCTGCTGTTTATCCAAGGCAAGCTAAAATAGATCTGGCCTAATCACAGTTCTTGGACGTGGCTTCAAAGCCCTGATTAAGTTTCAAAGATATTATCGCAGGCCCTTTTTTAAAAAAAAAATTGACTAACTCAATCCTCTGAGGATATCTTAACTGAAAATATCTTAAAGCATGAAGAGATTATCTCTAGACAACAATTAAGTAAGAGTTCAAGGGTAAACATGATATAAAGAGGTGATCTAAGTTAATCTTTTGATGTTTCGGGTTGGCATCCACCACGGAGACTGTACATATCAGAGCTTAAACCCTTCAAACGGAGCTTCTGTTTGAGTGAGCGGATCTCAATGCCAATGAAAACGACTAATAAAATAGCGATTGCGGTTTCCTCCTCTAGTGGCAATTGTCCTGCAGGTCTGAAGATGCATCTCTTTGCCTCCTTGTCACTTTGTAGTAACTGCAGTGTGACTGCAGGTTCAGTCTGTAACCCTTCCTCCCCTTTAAACGTAAAATACTTTACAGGATGAAAGCAGGGGTATGAGAAAACGCTCCTCTCCCTGATTTACTTTACCTTTAATAGCCTCCTAAGGGAATTGAAGACAGTGACCTCTAGTGATCCACCGTGTTCAAGAAAATTCTGGTGGCTATTTACTCTCTAAAGACCTTGAAGTCTGCTTCCCTTGATAGCACTTCTGCAGAGGTAATCAGGCAGACAAAGGAAGCTCTGGATGAGGACACATATCAGAATTAAAGAGTACTGAAAGCAAGATAATATCATCTACACACACAAAGCCAACCAGTCATATTTGATTACGTTTTTGATCATTTCTTTGCTGTCGCTGGGAAAATCCTGGCTCAGCCCGAACTGACCGACAGCTTCAATCAAAACCTCTTCAGAGCCCCTTTTTTTACTCTTTCCAGTTCCTGAAGTGTTATAATCAGACTTGGCCGCGTGGTGAAATGTGCCATCATCATTTCGGAGTTTGAATATGTGATTATGGCTTGGATAGCGCTTAGCTGGTGAAATGTCAGGAATGTTCAGCCGGAGGATTTTGCAGAAGAAAAGAGGTCTGTGATTTTTCAACACCAATTCCCTGCGTCTCAATAGAAACTTAAGAACAGCCTCGGTGTTGGAGAATACTTCAGGGACGATGAAAAGCTCCTCAGCATCAAGAGCTATCGAACACTTAATTGTGGACCTCTGCGTGGCACTGCGCCTGTAACTGTGGGCAGGTTAAAGCTTTCATTCAGCACTGACGACGCTGTGAGAGCATTTGTACAAAGGGCTCAATACAGAAGTGATTTGCACAAAATTTACCATTCTACCGAGCTGAGTCTATTTATTATCATGTTTATTATACCTCATAGTATCTAATAATAATAATTTTTGTACTAAAATTGCTTTATATAGCAAGTAGGACTGAAGTAACAGGTTGAAGCTAGTCGTGTCAAAAGAAGCAGCCATGCTAAGCAGAGAGGCAGCAGCTTAGTGATGAAACACAAGCCTATTATTCTACCAGTTTCTTTAAGGTTTGCTTTTGATTTCATTTTGTTCCCTCGTCTGTTTCTCTGGCAGTTTTCAACCTTTTTAGAGCTTTAGCTGCCTAAGACTGCATGGTTGTTTATATGGATAATAATGGACATAGATATTAAAAACTTGGATGAGCAATGGCCTGAAATCCTGGAGCACCTGACACCCAACAGACAGACACACTGACTGGTTAGACTCAACTGCTAGTTAATTACTTACAACTAACTCTACTTCTATTACGAAGTCTATCAATCGGTCCTCTTCATGAAGGGAACTGAGTTCAGATTTTGGTAAATCTCATTAGAGAGCTGTTGATTCAATTGCACAGTGATTTAAGAAGCTCTTGTTTGTGCTATTGTACCTCACTGCATTATACAGAGGCACATTTTACATCTGTAGCCTTCCCAATCTACAAATCTTCTACAAATAGGTGGACGACATAATAGATGCCTGTCAGTATTACACATTACAATTAAACAGCCCCCTGAACTGCTGCCCAACAAATGATCTCACTGTTGAATCAACACCTCTTTTTTTGCAGGACTGTTTCATTAGACCAAATTAGTTTAAGCTGAGTGTATCTCATAGAGTGGAAACGGAGTGTATATTTGCATGGAGCAAAGTAAA
>JAPZDZ010000001.1:24479397-24497214 GCA_029783805.1 Acanthurus tennentii | reverse complement strand
AATACATTTTTAAATGCCATGTTAAATACTGTTCAATATCACTATGCTTAATTATGGAGGCATTGTCGATAAGAGCACACAAAAGCATAAGAAACTACTGGAGAACACAGAGTTTGTAGAGGGATAACAACACAATAGGTCAGTTTTTACTTGTCAGTAAAAATCTAAAATCAGTGATGATACGTGAAATGATACTTATTGAAAAAAGTGAGTGCGAAATGTTACATTATTAAATTTTACAGGCCAACTGCAAGAAAAGTTTGACTGACATTTTGTCTGACAAAGAATTTAAAATAGAAGTCATATCTTGTTATTGTAAGTCGATGTCTGATGTCAAGAAGATCATTTTATATCCTTTAGGTCAGATTATTGTGAGTCATTATTTTCAAGGTTAAGAAAAAAAATCTCATTCTTTCAGCTGGAACAAATTGCAGCTGCTTGGGCTTTCAATGACCAATAGAAGACAAATGACATCAGTCCTCTTTTATCTTCTGTTAACTGGTTAGCAATAAGATTTAGAATTGATTTTCATGGTCACACTTAGAGACCTTAATGGTTTAGCTCTCAGTTATATTGCTGGACTGGACTCTATGAGCCGGAGCGCAGCCTCAGATCCCCAAACAGGACTCTGCTGCGTCCCACAAAGTCCCAGATCAAGACTAAAGTTGACTGGGTTTTTGCAGTCGGAGCTCCTCATCCGTGCAGCAGCTGCCTGAGGATCTAAGTCTGCACCATCAGTTACATCTTTTTCTTTTTCTTTTACAATTAGTCCTCAAAGCTTTTATCAAAATACAGGCTTATAACACAATAATATGGGATTTTAGTTAATCACTTTGTTTTGTTTCTAATGTGTGCTATCTGTTTTATTAATGTGTTTTTTCCTGTTCCTGAATTGTTGGATATTTCTATAAAGTTTAGAGTTCCAAAGTAGGAAGTGACAAAATAAAGCACTTTGTGATTTTGTTTTAAACATGTTTCTCCCCTCACTCGAACATTTATTATCACTTACTATTACCCTACTTGTTGCATTTTATATGAAAAAGGTTGAGTGACCATCTCTAACATAAGACAGAGGCGGTTTGTGCTTATTTCCAAAGACCTAAATTGCGAAACGCCATCATACATCATTGCTTCTTTATTAAATTGGTTCTTGAAATGCTTGAAATCTCAATTTTTGCACTAATCAAATATTTTAGTTATACCAACATGTCAGTTGTAAACTTTGATTGTAAATTCCTCTGCTCAAATATAAAACTGTCTTTATCTGTTTTTTTTTGTTTTTTATCCATAACATATATAAAGGTTGAATAAATTAAAAGGTAAAAGTTCTGTACAAATAATTCCTCATTCTTAATTTTCATTATTCCTCTTATAATACAAATAAGCTGAAAACAGAAATGTTTTAAAATCAAACACTTCAGGTGTGAAGTTTAAACAACGTCGCGTCTGTCAAACTGAAGTTTCATAACACAGTTTGAGCGGTTGAACACTCAGATACACAACAATCTTGGGATGCGCTCTGCACAGCTTTCACAGCAAATGGTTTAAATGGCTTCAACACACAGACAACAACTGGAAATAGCTTTCTATTCCAAAATAATAATGTTTTTTTTCACTCCTTTCCTTCTCTGCTCAAAGAGCTTGAAATACCACAGCCCACACTGATAATGACAACAGCACACAATATGTCATCAACTTGTCTTCATCTTCTGCAGGCATCACAAATAAAACTGAAGTCAAGAGTTTTTTTTTAGTGAGGACTGTACAACTATTTCCCTCTTTGTGCTAAGCCTATCGACTTCTCTCTAAAGAGCCAGAGCGGGTTTGTTGCCAGCTCACCAGCGCTGCAATTTGTAAAGGAGCCTCAGCGGATGGTGGCAAATAGAAAGACGGAGAACAAAACAACATTCATGATTAATCCTTATTTAAAATTACATTGTGGGGTTCAGCTGGTGGGAGCATTTACTGGGGGAAAAAAAAAGGAAAACGCGGAGTTACATAGAAAAGAGTTGTTTTAGGTTTTAAGTGTCAAAGCCCATGTTAAGCCTTATATGCTGCAGTCTTGTGTTAATCCAGCTGTACACCCAGGAAGCAATAGTAGAACATGGGTTTCTATTATTTACGTCTCTTTTAATGTAAAGGCTTATTATGTGGAGGATTTGGAACTTAAGAGAAGCAAGCTGGTGGGATGTTAAACCACAGATTGATGAGGAAACTGATGAGATTCATGTGAGCGCATGTGACAGTAGGCAGGTCTACACCAAGTTCATCAACAACCAGAGAAGTGACTGCTGAGTTCAGAACAGACATGAACAGCTGGACCGACTGTGAAGAAAACCTAAAATAGATGCATCTCTCTTGTATAAACATTTATACTATCATGTGCATGTGCAGCGTATGCTGAAGTGCAGCTGCAGCTGTGGGAACATGTGCGAAGTGACCATGATAAATGCACCATAGTAATACTTGCTCTGTCAGCTAGTTAGCTATAGCGGCTTCATACCTTTCCTGAGCACACTGCAGCATTGATGATGTGTTTCGCCACAATGCAAGATCACAACTGCATGTGGTCACAAGAACAACAGAGTTTTTAGCTGACAGAGATCCATCCGGTTCATTGCAGATTTAACACATAAACTCAGATTATCTGCTGGTACAAAATTATCAGTCTGTGAAGAAAACACCCAAATCCTGCTTTTTAAAATAAATTTAGCATCATTTACTGTCAAACATCTTAACATTCTGTACACTAGCGCTCAACAAGATTTAGCTTAACTGAGCAAAAAGGCTACAAGCACCTACAAGCTACTGACAAAGTGTATGTTGAGTACCATTTACGGGTTACTCTGGTGATATGCTGCCCCTCTATTTAGCTTTTCTCATTGCTAATCTAATGTTATTAAGAGTACTGGCCTATCACTTTTAGTTTTTTCATTGTGTCTGGTGCTTTTGTTACTCAGTGAGCCTCATTGGCAGATGACTGGACATGTTAAAGATTTACCCGAACCAAGTGACCCGACTGGAACTGCTGGCAAACTAAAAGTCGTCTTTAACGAGGCAGAACTAACTAGAACTAGAACAAATTAGAACTAGAACAAACTAGAACTAGAACTAGAACTAAAAGAGGGTGTGATGTTGTACAAACAGATGACTCAGAGGTTTCAAACTAACTAACAAAAATCTTATTTTTTGAGCTATTAGGGATTAACTGTGTAAGCCTTTGGATTCACAACAGTATTGAGTCATGAGAGGGTCCGTGGACTTGTTCATGTGGAGCACATCTGCAGTTCAGTCCATGAACAGATCTGATATTTATCCTTGAAGTCTCACAAACACTGAGCCCTGCACATGCTTTAATGATAGGATTTATTACCTTGATTTTAACTTTTTGCTGCATCAAACTGATCGTCTCTGTTGTTTTATAATGCATGACAGCACGTGACTCACAGTTGAATTGTGAAGAAAGGATTTTTTAGACGGACAGTCTCCCCGGATAGAAGCCGATTTGGTCTGCGTTTGCTGAAGTAAGTACATTTTGTTGTTGGGCATGTAATTTGCATGACTTCTGTACAGTCCACAGACCTGTTCACAACTGATAGAGAAGACTTCGGATGAATGACTCAGTAGCGAGAGGACAAAAATAGACTCGTACTCAAACAAGGCTTTTTTTGCACCACTGGCGTGCCAAACAAAATATTGTTCAGACAGTTGTTCACTTCGGTGGCTAATTCAGAGCGTGGTAAAACACAGCATGTAATTTGAAACTCTTAGTACCCGACAATTTTTAAGAGACACACTAATGAATGCTTGCGCAGGTGTTCATATCCATTTTAATAATTAAATATCAGACATCCCAGCAACGCAGCAGCCTGCTCCAAACCAAATGATCCGGCCCCTGGAGACAATCTGAGAAGAGGAACCGCTTTTGATGCAAAACGACATCTGCAGGTTTGACTTTTCAGCTGGATTCAGATGACACAAAAATACACAATTGCAACCTTGTGGTTGACCTCTTTTTGTTTCTGTTCTACCTCCACACACAAAGACACAAACATGGACATACTCTATCCCACACTCTGGCTCCATCATTGAGTCAAATTTATCTCTTTTTCTATAAACTCCTAATTTATGTAAAATATACATTGCATCTTATCACAGAGGGTGAGAGGAGTGAAGGTCTCGCTTTGAACCAAGTGCCCATTGAAAAGGTCTTAATAAGGGGCAGTTTCTGTAAGAGGGAATCAGCTGCTAATTTCCACTGTTGAATTTTGCATGAAATCATGTTTAAATATGTCAGGGGACGGATTTCATGGCCAATTCCAGCGACATTCATTGCAGCGAGCTCAGGGGGTGAATGTTAATGTACATGTACAATACTGCCTTTTGTCTTAATTAGCGGAAACAATAAAGGCATGTCATGCCAAAAAACCTTCAGAGACAGACTCAAGTGGTGAATAAATAAATAAAATGAAATGGAACTCGTGTTATGGCAACACCATACTTGGGTGGGTGGAAACATTGACAAAAATATCAGCAGAAACTATGTTTTTAGTGGGGAAGCTGGAATGGTTTGCTCAGCTGAATCACGGCCTGTTGTGCTCACTGAAATGTGTATGATAAACCACATGCATGAGGCTGTGTTCATTTATTATACTAATAGACTGCAATAAGGTCTAGACCATGCAGTCTTGCACATTTGTAATCTCAAGGGAGCCGACAATAGGGCGTGCATGCAGACCCGAGGCAAGCTTTCCAGACTCTGCTAAGTTTCTCAGATTGTTCGTGTTAAGTGTGTTTCCACTGAATATTGAAAGTGAATCTCAGGGCAGAATTTTGCTGCTGCTGCTGCATCACACACCCTTTGACCTTCCTGGACAAAAGTGCAACTTGTCCATGCAGTAATAAATTGGTTTGAGTTACAGCAAACAACTAAAGCAGGTAAAAAGACTTAAAAAAAGCATCAGTCTCTCTCTTTTCCAGAGAGGTTGGAGGTATAATGAGAAAGCCAGTGTTGCATTAATCAAGCCGATGCCCCTGCCATGTCGCAGTTGACCAACCGCATTTAGAGGAGCTCTGTTGTCTGTGCACATGTTTATATGTCAGCGGAGAAGGTTTGTTATGAACTAAAGAGAGGCTGAATCTTAGTCACCTGCAGCTGATCTGAAACTAACTTTAACACCCACCGAAGTTTTTTACATTTTTCAGTTACAGCGTATCATAGGAATCTAATAAGGCATTTTTTGATGATTTTTTTTTCACAATAAGCATCAATTAATCATTTTAATCAATTTTTTATCTTGCCTCTACCCCCTGAGTGAAAATCTCATCCTGTTTAAGTAGGCGTGTCTCTGTCAATTTTAATCTTCTATTAATATTAATAACTGAATCGCCTGATTGCCCCCCGCATGCACAAATTCACACACACGCACACACATGTACAAACGCACCATCAGAAAAACTATGTCTATGACTATGTTGGAGTGTTGGAGGTGATGTTTGAATCGATGATGAAGGAAGATGATCCACAAAACCTCAGAGATAATCTTTGTAACAAGAATCTGCAGAATTAACTACCCATGATGCAATTTTGTTCCACCCTGTCTAGTTAACCTGCCATATTATCAGTGTTTGTGGGTAAGATAAGGCATTTCTATCTACTTAACAGTTCATTTGAATGGGCCACTGAACATCTACTGTCCTCAAAACTGCAACTCAGTGAAATTCAGGTTTGTTCCAGTTTAATGTCCATCGGCTCTTTATGTCTTTGTTAAAAAAAGAAGTTGCTGAAAGTGTTTTTTCATTGGAAAAGTCATTGAATTATACAGAACTTGAGCAAAATTAAAAAAAGCCAATAGCCACACCTACATGCACTGAATGTCTGAACCCAGGAAGCTGAATGAGACAACATGGCACCTGTCACTGCAACATGCATGGGCTTCATATGCTGGACTTATGTTTATATTTATGACCATATTTACAGTAGGAGTGAGGAGTGAAAATATATACACTCCTCCAAATTCAGCTCAATAATAACCTTTAACCTATTCCTCCAAAATTACCCTGATCCTGTGCAAACAAACTCAAAAATGTCAAAAAGGAAAACACATCTTGTCACAGGCCACAAAAAGAATTCACTGGTCTTGTTTAACCACCAAAACAGATCATATTAGTGATTCCCTTTCAGTGGGAGACTGTTGCCAGGTGTAAAAGGAGAGAGAAGCAAAGGCGAGAAGTGGCCGGAGGGAATATGCTTTTATCCATCTGGATAAAGACAACCACAGGTGACAGGGAGTAGGAGTCGGAGGAACTTGCAAGTCAGGGCACGCTATCAAAAAGCTAAATCTCAGGTACAGAATGGCTGCAATGAGGTTCAGATGTGTGGCGTTCGCTTTCTAAAATAAGACATTGCATAACATCAAGATCGTCTGAGTGTTACAGCAAATGCAGAGGATTGGAAAGTCTACTTAAATGCACACAGGCAAAGAGAGGATTTGACTTAAAGGACACGTCACTTTTAGAGAGGAAGTAGAGCTGCAGCTGCTGATCAGTTTCTCTATCATCAAAAATATATTTTATGCATGTGTTTTTGATCATTAGTTTATGTATAAATGAACTTTTTGTGGCAAATCATGATATATTTTTGTAACTTTGGGACAAAAGGAGACATTAAGTACTCTGTTTTAGTTTTCAGGCTGGAAGGGTCTGGTAAAAGCAGCTAACAATACCTTTAAACTAGCACATATTTTAGTCTCTTTTGCTTATAAAAATGACCCCGAAAAAACAAACACAAGCTGATCATCAGAATTGTTGCCATCATGTATGTTTAGTCAGATGAGTATTGTTTCAGCTCTGACAGAGAACAAGCTAGAGAGTAATGATTAAAAACAAAAAAAAAAGAAGAAGAAGTGGAGGCTTTACGGAAACACACGCAGAGAACAGGTGCTGATTTCAAAGATAATGGAGGCTAGCCTGTTTTCCTAAATTATGAGGGGGATTGCTGGAAGCTGGGCTTGCTGCTATTATTTTGGTTGATTACCAGGCTTCTTTAAACCCCGGACATGCTGGGTTGCATATCCTATTTTCAATCTGCATAATACTGACGGGCAGAAAAAGGAAAATCGCCCACTGTAGGGAGGAAGTTTTTTTTTTCTGGTCTCATTACCATTCTAAGGAGCGACAGGGTTAAAAAAATGAAACTGTAGGGGGGTGAAGATTGAAAAAAAATAAATTGGCACCTTCCTTTGTATCCATGGTTGGGTGTATGTGGAGCAGAGTTGGATATCAAGGCTCATTTTCCTCCTTTTAGAAGAAGTCATTTGCTGTCAGTCATTATTATTTAGTGTGAGAAACGGTCCTCAAAACTGAAAAGTTGCCCGAGTGAACTGATCCTCTGCAGTGAACATGAAAACTCTTATTAGGTCTTTTTTTCTCAGTTTTTTCTTTTTACCTGAGTTATTGTGCAGCTTTTACTTGACGCCCAAAGACAGAAATGGAGGCTGATGGGAAGGAGCCTCCACTCAGTTGGCTGTTTTTTAAGGTACATCAAGCTTAAACTAATGCAACATCCCTGCAACAAATCCTCCCATGTTGAAGGTTATAATGCTCCTTTTTTGTGGAAACTATTTTAGGGAGGTGAGATTGAAAATTCATTTTTGACCTCCGTCTCAACTTTTAAGTCAAAATTGCTCTGAAAAAAGTTCTTTAAATGAGAATCTACTATTCCACGACAACTGGGCAAACTTTATCTATCAAAGAAAAAATTGTGTAATATGATTTAAAGCTATAAAACCGTCACCGGAGAGCACAATGGACCTCGTGGTGAGATTGTTTTGCCAACTGTGGTATTGAGGTGGTGATTGAACTTTAGGGCCATTTCGGAGGCGGCAGTTTGTGATGCTGTTAAAGTTGTATTGTGTTTCTCACAAAGGTGAATCTATATTTTTCCAACTTTTATTACTGTGCCCCATTAAAAAAGGGACAACATCGAAAAAAACAAAACTTCCAAGCTTCATCACACTGCAAAATATACAGTATATGTTTGAGAATAACTAAAACACAAGAAAATATTGAAACAAAACTGAGATTCAGAATAAAAATATTAACATGCTGATGTTCGCTAATATATACCATGTTCAACTTTTCAGTTTTGCCTGATAACATAAGTTTTCAGCTATTTAATGAACTGAAGTAAGTGTAAGCACCTGAAGCCACTGATAATGGTGCTACATGAAAGTAAATTAACATAATTCATATAATTAAAAAAATATTACAATTTGCTAGAGTGGCATATAAATGTCTATTACAAATGCCATGGAAATCCTTTTAATAGCTGTCAAGATAAAATCACAGATGTAAACCTCAGGGGAGGCGGTCTAAGTCAAAAGTCTGAGGACCAGGGATGTCTTTGTTATTTGTACCGGTAGTATTAAACAGGGTAAATAAAAATCTTACTGCGCTCATTAGGGATAATCCTTTGAGGACCATAAATATTTGTGAAAAAATAGCACAGCAATCCAGCCAGTATTTCTTAAATATTTACTCCTGATAAAACTGGTGGACTGACCTACAGACTTACAAGTAGTCCAGGTCTGCTGAGCCTAAAGCCATGCTGTTAGGATGACTGAGAAGATTCGGCATCGCAAAATGTTTCACAGTAAAACAGATACACAAAATAGAAGTAGACTGCCCTCAGTAGACAGTAAATTTATACATCGGCATTATTTCTTGAAAAGCAGCAGGTTATCCCTGAAAATATCACCTGCAGTGTAGAAAATAAGATTCCACAGCATATCTGGGATGCACTGTATATTGATTTTCCAGCTCTGTGCCTGTGCTTTGCCCTTTTTTTTTTTTCCATTTGAGCCACTGGCCTTAAGGTGGTTCCTGAATGTCCACAGCATCGTCAGAGAGCGGATGACTACATCAGGAAAAGAGACACGGTGCACGCTTGTTTAGCACAGCTTTCATGCCCTGAAATGAGGCATCATGGGGCTCTCATGAAGAGATGTGCTGGGTTATGTATCTGTCGGCTTTCATCAAAAAAAACCACTCGTGAGATAAGACTGTTGGCTTCACTCACATTGCACACACGCTATTGACCAACTTTTACCTTTAAATGATAATTCAGTTTGTCAGGATGGGGGGTTATTTTCTCTGCCTCTCCATCCCGTCTCTTTAGATGTGTAAGTGTGTTGCTCTTTGGTGATGTCAGTGAAATACCAAATGCCACCGGGTTCAGTGCAGAGAATCAAAGCTGTGACTGTTTGAGAAGTGAAACAGTTTAATGAAATCTTATTTTCAGCACATTGCCAAATTTTTTAAATCCTTTTTTTTCTCTCTATAAAAATGTCAGAAAATAATGAATCGTGCCCAACCTAATTCCCAAAATGTGAGAGAGACACCTATTCAATTAAAAGATGGCACATGAGGAATTCTTCAAAACAAAGCTTTTTCTTTCTTTTCTCTACACACAAATGCAGTTTTTCTTGGACTTTTGGCAAATTTCACTTGTCTTTTTTTTTTGGCCTGTGATGATGTTGTATGAACTCTCATTCCCCGTGTCAATATGAGGCAATATAATGCTGGTGCTTCCTGTGCTAGCAAGATTTTTCGTTTTTTCTTTTACATGTTTACACATAAATGTTTAGGGAGTCTTTTTTTTTACTTTATTGTGGAACAGAGGTTTCAGAATGCACTACTTCACTAAAACCCTTTTTTGAACTTCTGATCGGCCAGTATGGTTTCATGGTTTGTGGGTTGTATTGCTTGTTGGTTCAATTATGTTGGTTTGGCATGTTCCTCACAGTGCTGCAGCCGTGTCTTTAAGTTTGAACTTATTTCAAAAAGTGCTTATATGAAGGAAGGTATTAAAATATACCAATGCACATGTAGACTCGAGTCTCTGCTCTGCCTGGACTGCATTGATTTTCCTTTTATCTTGAGCTCTACCTTTATCTGCTGCAACTACTGAGTGACATCTGTCTGCTTGTCAGCAACTTTAAATCTGCCAAACTCACTAGGAAAAGCATTTTTTCAGTCTGATCTGCATGAAATCATTGCATTTGTGAGCTCATACTGAATAATAGAATAAAGAGGTGACATGATTGTGTATTTTTAAAAGCTATTCTGCCCGTTACATGCACTGCTATATGCAATCGAAGTTATGCAAAGCTCAAAATATAACACATTTACATCGTTTTAATAAAACAAATGCATATATCTGTACCAACCTCACAGATGTTTATTTGCTAAATGAGGTTCGCACAGTGAGAACAGAGTGCAAATGATATTTTCATGCCGCTGAAGGCCCGAAGGCTCACAGCACTCACATGTCTTTAAATTAAATATGAGAGCGTGTATAATCTTCCAGAAAAGGTCAATAAACAGACATTGCTGGACTTTACAGATCGAGCTGTCGTGATCAGAGTGTTTGCTGGAGCCGTGAGACATTTTTATGACTGTTGTCTTTGGGCTGTAATCTGTTACAACAGCTACCGTTGCATCACTCAGATCCCACTCCCGTTGCCTAAATCCCTCAAAGTGATTTGCCATTAACCTTGAAATGGTGACTGACTTTCCTTAGATGACAGTGGAAGCTTGGAGCAATTTTTCCAGCTTGCTGCTCGATGAGGGAGCGTAAAGGCCAAGAATTTTACATTTGTAACCCAGCATGCAAGAACAGGGTGTTAAACATGGGGAATGTATGAATCTGAATATTAGTTCAAAGGACATACACCTCATTTAATATAGATAGAGTAATAATCCAGTACAGGGGCATTTTTTTTGCAAAAAATTAATGGGTGAGGTTACTAAATTATAATTAAGCTACATTATTTATTGAGTGTATTTATATTTCCAAAGTTAACATCATATCTGACCTCATTTTGTCAAACACTATGATATCAAACCAGAACAAACATGTAATATTTGTGACACTTGGATTAGGATTCATGAGAAAACGCAAATAAAAGATCATTCCACTTGTATGTACTGAACATTAAAGTGAGACTATGCAGGTACAGTAAGTGTATAGTGCTTTATTACGTAACAATGATAGAGATAGGTGAAAGGGAACAATGCTCATGTACTCTTTTACAACACCCGAGTGGCACTTAGAAACGCAGCTCTAACAGGGGGGGCTAATATTTGACAGTGGAAATGATTTTGGCTTAACACTTGGATGGCTGGTGAAACCGGTGATTCGCATGCAGCTACTTCTGCTGCTGAGGCCAATATTATGAACAAATCTGTTCAGATTAAAAAATAAAAACAGTCTAATTTTCATGCAAATAATACCTGCTCAATCTAAAAAAGTCAGTCACATGGGCCACAAATTTGAAACAACAAACTGGATTGAAGCAGCTACCAAGTCTTGGAAAATATCTGCATTAATATGGTGAGAAGTCGTTAATACTGAGTCAGACTATAAGCTATGACAGCCACAGAGTTCTTCAACCAACATCAAACTCGCATGCTTAAACATTTAATCGCTGATTTCCTTTCTTTTTTAAAATAATCTCTTTGATTCCAGTGTATTAATAGTAATTCAGTCTGTGGGAAGTGGCATTGGCAAAGAAGAGGAGCTGGGGATGGATGGGTAGGAGAGGCAGGGCTGTAAATCAAGGCTCAGATACTAGTTCTTTCTTTTTTTGCGTGTGTGTGTGATCTAAAGTTTGAGCGAGCTTTTGTGAAGTGTAAAGTGGTAGAGCTCACATTGTCCATAATGCCATGCGGTGCTGCCTTTGGTTATCTTTTATCAGGTAAATTAATCTGTTCACCGCTGTGTCAAACTTGAAACAGCTAGTTGCAAAAATAGGATCTCTGTTAAAAAAAAAAAATGACAAGCCCCACTTTAGATAATACTGATGACATTATTAGAGTTGTTTTCTCCGACATTTAAAGCTCAATTTTGAGCACATTTAACAACTGTTTTCACAGGCTGAATATCAGTTCTAATAGCAAGTAAACTAATCTTGATGGGTAAAAATTTGAGTACCTTCGTAGATGCATTGCACATTTCTACAACATGGTTTATTTTCAATAAAAATAAAAATACAACCGAATATCCAAAGGCATCAATTCCTGAAAATAAGCCCAGTCAAATTAAATGAGACAACTGCCTCTGCCAGAGTTCCTCTGAAGGTCAGTCTCGGTGTGTCAAGTGAAAGTCTGACCTTCACGGCTTCTGCGAAATCAATGAAGAAATCTAATCAAGGGATGTTGATTTTGTGATCAAAATCGCATTATGTCAAAAGAGAGGAGGATTTGTGGGCAACCAGTTCAATCGGGGCACAATGTTAAGTATAATTTCATTAATTGGCTCGCAAATCAATATTATCTTTTATCTTTTATACATTAAAAGATCATTTGAGGCCTCTAAAGTGTGCTTAGTTGCTAGTCATCAGAGTTATGCGTGCAGTTAACCTTTAAAAACAGCCCATTCAAAAATGTAATTTTTTAATGCAAAAATATCAGACATCAACAGTACATGCACACTGTGGCCTTACTGCTCCCCTTATTGTATATATATTTATTTTTACAAAGGTATTTTAATACACAGATTATTAAAGTTGCATTTAAAGCAAGCTCAAGGTGTTTATTAATCGAATGGACAGTCATGTGCTGTCCTGGAGTCCCTTGGCTCTAAGCACCGTCCCTCATGTCTTTCATGTCATAAACTGCTGTCATGTTGCTGCCCTGAAATTTATGTTTGATCCATGCAACTTAATCACAGTTTGTCAAACAGACTCAGGGTATGAAGGCTGGATGTAAAAGGAATATAGCTGACAATAAAAATTTACAATGTGAGAAATAGTTTATTTGCCAATCTGCAATTTTATGATGTGACAAAATTTTAACATCATTCATGCTTTTATCAAATTATACCAATACAACCTTAGTAGGAGCAAAATAACGAGGTTGAGAAAAAGCAGTGTGGAACTACTATTAAATTTCCCTAAGTGGCTTTATGTGTCCTATTAGAAAAGGTTAATTTGTTATCTTGACATTAAGCCTGTAAAAATCTGCGCTGTAATGCTCAATATTTAATTGCTGCTAAAAGAGTTGTGAGTTTATGAACTTATCGTAATGTTTATTTATTCGTACGAGAACCTTGGGGCCAGATTCAGAAAAGGAAAAAAAAATAAGATGAGCCCATCTGTTGTTGTTGGTTTTTAACTTGGGTATTTAAAGCCTTCACGCTTTTCTGAAATGATTATAAAGATGTCACAAAAAATGAAAAACTAAAAAATGTGTCGCTAACTTTCAGCACTCTAACAATAAAACACTCAAACTGCTCAAGAAAAAAAAAACACTTATCATCGAGTGCTTTGCATTAAGAATGGTAATTACCAGCTACTAAATTGCAATCAATTTTGGTTTGATAGGTTAGAAATTATACACTCAAGAGTTGACTGATTAACTAAAAAAGAAAAACTTCCTCACAATAGGCAGTTTGAAATTAAGCCTGGTCTTGTGTAAAATGGCACCATGATTTCTGATAAAAAACAAAGTTCCAGATCATAAAATTCATCTGCAAAAACAGGATAAATGCTTTATAATGACTGAAATGTTATAAATCTGTCATGTTCCAGGTCCTTATCAAAAGTAAACAGCAGCAAAGCTTTGGTTGCTTCCTCCACCTCCTCCTTGTGGACTGCTCTCCGCCTTGCCTGTGGCTGATTGATTTGTAGGATTGATTGGTCAGGACAGCGAACATTTCACCTTGGTGATGCAGTTCCTTGTGCGAGTGTTTAGCCTCATTGTGGATCTGACTTTGTATTCACAGCCAGCTGCGGCGCCATGCCTGGTAACATGGTGGATGTGCAGGAGCGACAGATGCGAGGCAGTCCTCCCTTACTCGGTCTGTTGGCTTACAAGGTTCCAATTTTCGCACGAACCCACCTATGACCAGGAGACCGAGCCGCTGAGTTGGTATTTTGATCACATTCGAGGCATGTCGTCTTTCTCATCAGTCTCCCAAAGCGGCCACTCTATCAAGTATCTCCTTTGATGCATCTCTCCAGCTCCTTGAACAGAACTCCTCTATTAAGAGATCGTCACTCCAGGGTTCTTAACTAGGCTGAAGCATGTGATTTCATTGGATTCTCGGTGATAGTCAACACCCTATCAAACAGTCAGTACACATTTTTCAACAGCGCTGAGCATCTGATCGCAGTTATCCGAGGGTGTGACCTCAAAAAAATCTCAACTCAAAGCCGGGAAAACCCCTTCACTGCAAAGAGAACATGGAGGCTCTGATTTCAAATCTCAAAGGTCTGTGTTTGCTGCCCAACATCTGTTAATTTTCAAAGCTCATGAATCCATTTGTGATTTTTTTTGCCACATGCTCAGAGAACCTCCTGCCTGGTTTGAGGTTTTCTCCTCCTTTGCACCGTTATTATAAAGTTACTGTAAGTCATTCCTTCACTGGGGATCTGAGGTTAGAACCAGGCCACAGAGGACAGGTGGACCTGTTTTCTACCAAATATCTTTGTTTTATTGTGCTTGTTTTATTCCTGTCTGACTTGTTTTTGCTGCGTTTTGTTCTTCATTACTTTGAGGGATGTGTAAGTAAGTTGGATTAGAGTCATGATTCATCTGTAAGAGAAGAAAATACCAACAAACCAATAAAGCAACATTTTGACAAATTATTGATGATCTGATTCTCTGTGACAGTAAACATCAGCATCTTTGTATGTTGGATCAATAAACTGGGAAAATAAGCAAGTATGGGGGATCCTTTTTTCTGTGTATTGTGACAGTTTAACCACATTTAATTAGCAGAAACATCATTAGTAAAAAGAATCAGTAGTTGCAGCCTTAGATACTGTAAACAATATTTGCCATGTAACCTTCATTAAGAGGTTTATTTTGGTTTGTGGTGATATCTGAGGATTCTGTCTGTCTACTTGGTCGGCATGTAAACTCAGCTGGCACCAGAGACAAAGTGCAAAAAAGAGAATAAAATGTTCCTCATCATCATATCATCATCAGACAAAGCTGGTAACTTTTCACCTCGTGCTTAAAAACAGCTAGCGGCACTTTGGATTCTGGGATAAATTTCTGCATAGAAATAATATTTAAAAATAAAAAAAAACATCTATCTAAGAGGTGTTTATTACATATTTATTTATTTTTGCTGAGGAAGTTGGACATATTGTGACAGAGACAACCGGCTCTGACACATTAAAAGCTTCGGCAATAATAGACTGCCAAAACTTATAAACAAGATGGAGTTTCAACTGAGACTAACAATTGAGACTGCCTGTCTGGCTCCTGATTTTTTTATTCAGAGTGCCGCAATAATAAAAATTGAATCCAACTTGAGCTTAATCGTAAGAGGGGAAGGATCTTGGGGCTCCAAATGAATTCTAATTCGTCTGAGATGTCATTCATTTTTTAGAACGACTCTTAGATATCATTCATTTTTAGGAGAGGAGCCGAGTAACTGCGCGCAGATTGCAGAGGACTTGGAAGAGAATGGCATCTGTTAGCCATGCTTTGTGCAGTCCTGTCAATTCACACAGGCCTTTGGAGGGTTGCTTCAGGATCTGTCATCCATAATATAAAATGTAAAATGTCATTTTCATTTGGAAAATTGAACACAATTCATCCCAAGAGGAGCTGTGTCACAAACAATCAGATGATGCTCTGCCCTTTATGTTTTCTTTTCACTTAAAGTGTTCTGTAAAATGGATACACTAGTTCACAAAGCCTACAGTGTTGGTGTGTGTGTTCCTGGCTTTGCGGTCACTACAGTGCAGTTTCAGAGCTCCTCTGAACCAGTGATCAGACAACCTACATACTGTAAATACTGAGTGGAAGGAGTGATGGATGATTTGTTGAAAAACGCCAAAGAGTGCTGGTTGCTCTAATGTGACATCTTCAGTTACACTTTCTCTTGGTCAGTGTACCAGATGTCTCAGTTTTTCGGCTGTTTTCTCCAATTAGGTAGCAAAAAAGTCGATAATACTTTGGCTGCGACCAAATTTTCTATTCATTTATGGATCTTTTTGTAAAAATTAAAGAAAATATTTCCTTAAAAAAAAGAGCCAAGTAGGGCAAGTGTTTCCTAACCCTGGGCTTTATGCCACTGCTCATTTTAGTTTGTTTAAACCTTAAACACACAATTTTGAGGGTATTCACACAAGACCGTATCCTATTCTTTGCATCCTTTGTCTGTATAATACCATATTTACCCACAGAGGCAGGACTGCATGGTGCAGAACACAGCAGATGTTCGGCCAAGGTTACTTGGTGTCGTGTCATTTCCTCTCATTCTGTGGCATCCTGCGACTTGACTTTATTAAGACCAAACAAACAGAAAACTAGCATTCAGTGAAACGCCGAGGAAAGTGAAATGAAAAACTGCAATCCCATGCAGGCCTCTCTAATTAGCTTTATGAAATCCCTGTGAATGCTGACAGCCGAAAATTATGATGGATGCTCCTTATTTCTCCACACCCATTTCATATCAATCAATCGGGGGGGCCCAATTCAGGTCAGAGTGCTCCCACATCCCTATTCTTCATTACTGTGCAAGTTTTTTTTTTTTGTGTGTGTGTGTTTGTTTTTTTTTCAGGATTATGAGCCAATGTATCTCTCGGGAGGTCTAGATGATGTGCCAAGTAAAAGCCTGGGGGATAATTAACTCAGCTTTCCAATTAGGACAAAGCAATCCGCCGAGGATACAAGTAGGGAGAGGATAAATAGTCAAGCATCAGTATGGGAGGAGCACAGGGAAGAGCAGACAGATAAATAATGAGGGGGAGACACACAGGCTAATGCTGAACATATAATCAAATGCTACAAAGTGTGATCCATATTTTTTGTGCTTATTTCAGTGTGCACTTTGTCGTAAGAGTTTATGAGCAACTGGCATCAGTTCATTTGCACTTGTCAACATATTGCCAGAGTTTTGCATCCAATTAATGCAGAGAATTATTTAGAATTAAGTGTGTTTTGCACGTTTGTCACAGTTGATTTTCGGGCTTTATTGGCTCTGTGGTTCGGCGAAGGAGCTGTAACAAATGTTATGTTAAACAAAATAGATGTGGATCTATGAAAACCAATTTTCTCCAGTAAGTCTAAAGCCTACACCGCTGAAATGAATAGAGGTTTTTTCTGAGGGCCGAGTGTTTTGCTCTGTTTCGCTAAATACACTTTGTAGAGCGCCGAATGTGTCAGTCTTTCTTCCAGTCGCTCAGGAGTATCACAGTCTATAATATTTACTTTGCAATATTGAATACACTGTATATAGCACTGAGAAAAATTACTTTATGCCAGTTTTTCTCCAAAATAGAAATGATTTGTGTGCAAAAAGCACAAGAAAACAAGACTGAGTTTCCTCTTACAAAGTAAAAACACTCTGTTCATTGCAGTTTTCATGTGGTTGCAATCATTTCAAGTGTCACTAAAGACATTATTAGACCGGTGGCCTTTGCTGCCGTTCATCACTTTTAGCCTCTGTCTTGAGTAATGATTTCACTGAGGAGGTTCAACCTTGGCCAACCTGTTAGCTGCTGTTAAGCTTACAGTGGAAAAGTGTACACGGAGGAATAAAAACATTTAGCTGATGCTTTTTTTTCCCTTCTTCTTCATAGCGAGATAACAACCCGTCTGGTCTCATGCGGCGCAAGGACAAAATCAAAGGGAAACAAAACCGCACCGAACAAGATTCATATTGTTACGATCATGTTACACACCTCAGTCTCAGTTTCTGATCTGCTGGCAGTGAGAAGGAGTCATGGGAAAAATGAATGTGTGCCATATTAAAAGTTTAACACCTAAAAACCTAAATGGAACGAGATCTGCAAA
>JAPZDZ010000001.1:24403654-24420639 GCA_029783805.1 Acanthurus tennentii | reverse complement strand
CATAAGCGGGGGGGCTAAGATGATTAGGTGAGTCTTGTGGGCTCCACACACAGGAGATGAGAGGGATCTTCTGATCTTGGAGCTGATTATTTCCAGGTCAGAAGTTTAATGGAAGGACATGAGAGGACGAGGCGATTCTAACTGACTTGGCGGGTGTTCTGTGAAGGCACAAGGGGGGGGGCACACAGCCTTAAGTCTGAACATGACGGGGGGATGCCCTTACAAGAGTAAAGAATGCACAACTCATTTTCACATTTTAAAGTACATATGCAAAATGGGTTCAGCCTCTGTCTGCAAAAAGCACTGCATGAGAAAATATTTATTTATTCATAAGTAATTACACAGATTGAAAAAGGGCTGTTTACATCAGGACAGTGACTTTTTTGTCTTGTTTTTTTTTTGTTTTTTTTTTTTTATAAAATGTGAGGATTGACTAAACATAACCTGCTTGGCCTGCCTCCCTCACTACCAGCCCTGTTTTCCTGACATTGAAATTTGTCAAAAAAATCCTCTAAGCTGAAATTCAAACAATTATATGATCATTTTTACAATCTGCCTCTCAATAATATGGTTGAAACTTTCTCTGTGCATGTCGTGTTGGTGGGAACGCAGCACAGATACTTTAACAAGGACAGTCAAAAGAAAAAATCCTAAAGAAAAGGGTTCGTTTTTTAGTTCCATTAACCGCAGCTGTTAGTGATGTGTAGGTAAGAGACGGGCTTTTATGTTTTAGGTATCTTTAAGACCATTCATCTACAGTGCCACCTGCCAAACAAAAAAACTATAAAGCATGAATGCATAAGCTTCAGCGCCTGCATCAATGTGTATAAGAATCAATCTTAAGACAGAAATACACTTGCTTTTAACCAGGACTTTGCAAGGGACTCACTGTGACCATATTTGTTCTTATCCTTGAATGTATTACACACAGTAGTGAAGGACACCAGTGGAGGGCACACAAAAGAACTTAAATATAGTAATATTAACTTCACAATTTGCACGATTTTAACATTAACCACAGCGAGACTCGAGGAGATAACAATTATGTTGTTAAATCTGAGATAACAGCAAAAAAACCACAAAAAAAAACAACAATGGCCGCACCACAAGTCCCTTTAGTCAAGCACATTGTGACAATGTTGTGAGTATGTTTCTTTTTTGCCAACGTCTGCCACACAACACGGCAAGCCAGTCGGTTCATCAGGGGTGCATTTGGACTCAGTGCAATTTTGAACAATTATTTTGCTGGATTATGGGGCTTGAGGTGGTTTGAGTAGGTCTGGAGTATTTAGTTTCCTTTGGAAATCTAATACTGCCAGACCTTTTTTTTTTTTTTCCTTTCTGAAGTGGGCTTTCACAGAGCTGCAGAATGACCATTATGGGGACAGACAAAGGGAAACAGGTAATTAAATATTGTCCAACATTTTCATTTTTTGCATAACCCAGTCCTTCCAAAAGAAGCCTCTGTGCGCTGGCTTGTCCTCCACAATAATCACTGTAACTACCTGGACTCCCCTTATCTCTCCTGACAGTACTTTGAAAAAAAAAAAAAAAAAAAAGTAGAGGTGTGTCCATCTCTGAGTAACTTCTGAGGCAAAAAGTGCATGCCTTTCAGACTGTGAAACCTCTTAGCTGGAATATTCTGCTGTCAGAAAAAGAACGATAGAGAATCCGTACCGACACCACACAGGTGTGTTTCTGCATCTCAACAGCAGTGGTTTCCATGCACCGAGCCACTCTGACCTTCTCTAAGCTTTTGATCATGGCACCGTGTAACATCAGGCCATGCAGCTTCTTTTCGGGGTTTGCAGGGGTTGTTACCTTTATCTTATGTGTCCACTGAGGATTTGATTTAATGGAATTTCACATACATGACTGATAATTTTTTTAGATGCAGATTTGCTGACAGGTCTTTATGGGTAAACAAACGCTTAAGAACCGTTTTGTAGCAAGTTTTTATTGTAATATAATCATTCCTGTGGTTCAGTGTTCATCTATAAATTATTATTGTTAGTATTTTAAACCGTGTATTGATCTATATATGTTAAAGATTTGGCTTTCATCTAAATATTTATCATCAAATGTTAACGTACTGAATTTGAAGATAGACCTACATACCTAATGTGAATTAAGTCTATAGAAAAATTTATGAAAAATAACATTAATTATTAACACGAAAGGTTCCATCAGTTGAAGTAGACAGTGAGAAGCAGAGGAAATGTTTGCTGTTTGGATGCTCGCTGCAGGTGTGGATCAGTATCCTACAGAAGTGTCTGGATATTCTGAAAGACTTGTCCACTTTAATCTTCTACAAACACTGTCACTTCCCTGCAGCCCACAAAGTTTTCTCGTTTGTTTGCTTTTTGACTTTTTAAATATTTGCTTTAAATCTGTCGGTCGAACGCAAACATGCCGGTGGAAGCGTCTTTATCTCTTAAATCATACACACATTTACGCTGTTACTTTGCAGCTGTGGCTTCTGTCGTGTTTTATCCCGTTTCATAAACAGACAGAATAATCAAAGCTGTTAGGGAAATGTTTGCCACTGTACAAAAAGCAGTAGGTATATATAGTCTGTTGCTCGGATTAGGGCCAATTTTGTTGGTCTGGTTTGGTTTAAAAGCCTGAACCAGTTTGGCTGTGCGGCATTTGTCACTCTGATGTTTTTGCATATTAAAAAGTGACAAAGCACAATCAATCCTGTCATGACATTCAACACAAGGGGCCGACAACTAGGTCAAGAAACATAACAGCCTTTTCCCCGATGGTTAAAACTATGAACCAGCACAAGATGACAATTAACAACATAAAACATCATGTTCTAAACAGACACATTACAAACAAATTAGAAACATAAAGCAGCGCACTTTACCCACTCACCAGTCCAGCACGAGGTATGCATCATGGTGTGTCCATGAAGGGAGCTCTTGCTACTATGCTTTATGTTTATCTGCACGGCCACTGATTCATTTTCTGTAAAGCTTTTTTCACAGGGTACAGTAGACTTTCCTTTACGAGAGGAAAATGCATAATTACATACCATCAGGCGCATGCAGACGCTGAAGCATTTGCATTCATGCCAGTTACTTACAACATTTAAAGCAACATGTCAGTCAATACTCAATGTTGCATAATTATCAGGAGTTGTGTGATAATCAAAGGCATTAGCAAGAGAAGATAATGTGCACAATTAGAAAACAGTTTTAGATTACAGTGGTCAGTTGATTTTACACTTAAAGGATTAGTCTTATTTCTCTGAGACAGTTGTTGCATTTTTATTTATTTTTTTCAGCTTGGTCTTCACTGTTTCAGGCTAACTGACTTTAAAAAAGTGGAGGCAGAATACAAATGTGAGGGCAGTACAGCACCTGCACAATGTTAAACATGCACACACCTATTCCCATAGAGGCTGGAGACTTAAAGACGCTTTCAAATGAATCGATGTATTAATTAATGCTCTTAATATCTTAAAGATAATAGGCTGCAGATCATTTATCTATTTATCTTAATTGCCAGTTCTTTTATGTTGTATTTCAGTGAGTGGCATAAGGACATCGGTGAGTGGTTTTGCACACAGTATACTGGAGCAAGAGACCGGGAACACCCCCAACCACACACACACACACACACACATTTAATCTGAAAATTGGTTTTTAGTCAAGAATTGAATTTAAATCAAACACTGAATTTGAATCCAATCATGACCTAATCTAATCATGAACTAATTATCCAATCATGAAGTAGCTGATTTTTGCCAGGAATTATGCTGATTGTAATTAGAACCACCAAAGTTAAATATAAGTCTGTCAATTTATTATAAAGAATCATCTAAATAAAACTGTTGAATAGAAAGAATTAAAAACACATTATTTCCCCCTGACATTTATCATCTCCCCAGCAGACATAAAACAAAACAGAAACAATTTTTGTCCTGTAAATCATTTATTCATGTTTGGGGTGTGGGCGTCAGTATCAGTGGTTAATGCAGTGTTGCGTGTATTGTTCTCTGGATGTAAAAATGGGGCGAGTATGTGTGAACGTGCTGAGGCGAAGACAAAACAGCAGAGAGTGAAGGTATTATCTAAATAGCCCAAAAAATCTCACAGCAGATATTGCTTAGCTCAATTTGGCTGACACATTTGTTTTCAGTCCAATACATCCAATTTTTTCTTGATGCACATTGCAAGAGGCAATGTTTTTTCAGTCAGGTGTGTTGTTCTCAGCCATGTCTTCGAACGTCTCAAGGTGCTGAAACTCCACTCTGCCTCCACTGTAGAGGCAGAAACAACCATCAGCAGTCTCAAGAGAACCTCGGCTTGCTTGAAAAGATGTTGCACCTCTGGCCCCTTTTCCTGGAAATGTCTGCTACCTCTGGGAAAGTTGTAAATGTGTAGCTGGCCTTGAACATTTTCAGTTGCACTTTGACAGCCACTGCAGTCAACTCTGGGTATTTATCTAGGACTGTATAAATCTTCCACGAGATGAGTATGTCTAATTTTTGCAGCCTGTGTAGCCTCCTCCATCCTCCTGAAAGGCTCAGTGAACTGCACCACAGCAGTGTCCAAGGTACTAATGTGCTGAATGCTGCAGCAGTCTCAGGCAGTAAAATGATGATGCGGTGTTGCTGGACAGGTGAAGCGTTACGGAGGCATGTGTACATGATGTGTTTCAGTGAAATTTTACAAATTGAGATGCTAATCTGAGTGCAGCCAGTCAGCCTGGATGCCTCATGTCACATGCTCTACATCAGCCAGAGTCCAAGATGCAGTTTGGCTCTTACAAACGCTGCAGAGAGATGTTTAGCCCCTTCAAGACAGCCATGACTTTTTCTGCCAGAATAATGCCAAGAATGGTATTGCCCCTTAGACAGCTGTCATGAAGGCCACTTGCTTTTCACAGACATTTCCACCACAGTGGATTGAGACATTTCTTTTGCGGCTGTGAAAACAAATCCTTGTTAGGTGAGGACTGAGTACATGGCTGGTGTTGGCAGTGCCCACCTGGCAGGCTTTAGAGATGTGTGCAGAGATGTGTGATCTGGCACTGCTATAGCGGTAAGAATATCCATGAGTAAACACCCATCTAATGCAATAACTGCATTGCATCTCTTGTAACGAAGGAGGACACACAGGTGACTTTGATGATTTACACAGCATGAACCATGATGAACATACACTGCAGGTGGATGCTGTCTCTTGAGGTTAGCAGGCTACGTTTTCTCCAGCAGTGAATGTAAGTGTGTGTTTTTTTCACCGGTCAGAAAGTAACATGTGACACCTTGTGTGGAGGCCTATGTTTCATTTTGTGTCAAAAATGCTCTGCTCATTTTGGCACATTATGTCTGTTTATGATGAGCATGTGGCACTTGGTATGAAGGCCCATGGTTTTAGTGTATGAACATGCATTTATATGGGTGAATGTTTTGAGCGGTCGAAAAACTAGAACAGTGTTATAAAAATGTCATTTGTCATTTGTAAATTAATTCCTTCTGGGGAGCACATTTTTTGTCACTGAAGCACAGACAGAAGGATTCTTGCTAAACTCTTGCTGCGTCCAATTTTTTTTTTTTTTATAAAGGAATACTGAACTACTGGCAGAAATTGGATTTTCTTTATAATTTTACATGCAGTTATATTACTAATGATTTTGAATCTTGCAGAAATTTTGTGGTAGGAGTTGCTTTGGTTGTCATGCCTTTTTACAACGTTGCCCTGTCTTGCCAAAAACATCACCGCCTGTGGCCAGGTGCTGCTGCTTCTGTAAGTGAGAGGCCGTTTGTGAGGCGAGTATGTTGTCATTGTGGCTGCCTTCCTGCTCAGAGAACCTTGGAGTCAATTTTTTCTCCCATTAGCTAAATCCTGTTTTTAATAAAAAGCTCCATCGGCGTCACTAGCAAAGGAGCATTTCTGATCTTCAAATTATCTAGCATAGTAATAACACAGCAGCCTCTTCAATGAGGTGCAGTAATGAAGTCATATACGGCCTGAACCAACTGTCTTTTTGTGAGGGACTGAGTCACAGTAAGGTATTAGGGTGGTGTGTGTCAGTGCCAGGCTCCTCTGTGTGCTGATCTAAACCACTGCTCTCTGCCTGGTTCTGCCTCTACATCTCTGTTAGTCCCCTGAAATATAAATAGCGTATAGTATTAGGGCTGTAGTTTAGAGTAGTGCAGTGTAATGTAAGAGCTTAATGGGTTCATACAGATGCTGGAACACAGAACCAGACCGAAGATCCGTGCAGATTTGGATATAATTTTTATACAGTCAGTCGGTTCTGGATCAGGTCCAACTCTATTATCGCAGGTCGCAGGTCTGTTCGGGATCTGTAATACTCGTGGATTCAAGAAGACTGGGTGATCAGCACTTTGCCTCCTGCTCGGAAAATCTCACTCGTCTCAAAGAGCACAGATCATAGCAGATTAGCAATGCTAATGTTAGCAGCCGTGGCAATGAATGACAATTTGTTATTACAGTAGTTCAGAAGGGCAAACAGTTAAAGTAATCTTTATTATGCTAGATTCAACAAAACTATAATGCGGATTTCTAACGAGTTGTGTTTGAGCAGGGAACAAGTGGACATAAGATTAACAATACGCTTTAATTTCAGCAAAAGATAAGTAACAGAAAAACTGGATGTTTTTTTCATCAGCATTCTATATGTCAAAATCAGCACGCAAGTTTTACTCTGTCAACTTGTACTTTGATGTTAACTTTTGGGAATCACACATTTAAGTGTTTTTTCAGTTATTTGTAAAACAAACAAACCGACAAATAACCAAAACTTGGTGAACATTCTACATTGACCTCATGATGTTTTCCATCTAGGTTGAGAAAAAATGTGTGAGAAAAACGGGACGCAATTTTTTTGACTGTTCAACTGCAGCCATGCTTTTAAGAGAGGTATGTGAGAGGTCCACAGAGAAAATGTGAGCAGTCATGGAAGTGCAGAGGAAAAAAGTCCCGTCCACTTCTTTTCTCACCCTGTGAAAGCTGTATCAAAAGAGAACTGTAAAGAATCAAAGTGGGGACAAAGAATATATGGATAGGTCAAAGACATAAATTTATATCTGGAGCCTGGGTTATTGTAATTGAAGGGCTATTTGCCAACTTCTTTTTTTCCCAGAATTACAGTTCAAGGTCGAAACAACATGGTGTTACAGTGAGAAGATCTGGGCTGTAAGGCCAGATTACACAGATAGTACCCCTGCCCTTACTTCACTCTCAGTCATAAATCATTCATGGTCCTCTGGTAAGAAAATCACCATAGCATTTGCATTTGCTTGTTTTCGATTAGCAACGACATCAGTAAGCCACATCCTCGTTCATATTCCTCACTTGACAAGATAAAATCACATTCTGTGTCAAAGAGATAAACATGCCATTCGTTTGCTGCAGAGTGTCTTAGTAATATTTCAATTCACAAGCCGGAGGTTTAGGATCCGTCACAATGGATCAAAGTAAAACATGTGCTCACATTACATGTGGGAATTATTTTTTTTTAACTTGAAACACATAAACATTCGGATATGTCTGTTTACATAGTATCGCAGGAAAAAAATGTGTTTTCCAGGTGTATAAAGGGAGCAGGTAGAAGGAAAAATCCTATTTTACCTGCCACTTATTCATAATATAAGTTTTGTTACTGTAATTGCTAAGCAAACAGCAGAAAATTATAACATGGGTGTAACATGGGTGACTAAAGAGCCCTATATATTAATTCACCATCACCTGAGAAATCACAGTACCTGACACCTTTTTTTCTTTATACATTGTCTTGAACTGAAAGACATTTATGCAGTTTTTAAAATCTTCCGTTAAGAATTTTAAAGTTTGACCCCCACTATAACAGTACAAAATCTGTACTGTTACTACAGTATAAATCTGTAGTAGTCTGTGTGTGTGAAGTGAAATTTCCATCTGAGGTCCTCTTCCTTTGAACTAAAATCAAACAACTTTTTGCAAAATTACTGGTAATCTCTTCTTTTGCCTTGTAAATAACTATCTGATGTAATTGGTTGGAGGCAGAACAGAGCAGGGGGTCACAAAGGAGCTATGAACAAACAATTTAGCTTTTATTTTGACCGCCCTGCTTTTTACAATGTGTCACACACACAGGACTGACAGCCAACATGTCTGACATATGCAGCCAATAGCAATTAACAATAATAGAGGAAGTGAGAATGAAAGCTGCAATTACTGTTCGATTGGACCAACTCAGACCACAATTCAAGTTGCCTCACTTTGATAAATTCACTGTAATTTGTGTTGGTGCAATAAAAGATTATTCAAATCTTCCATATCGAGTTTAATATCTTTTTAAAGCTAAAACAGTCTGGTAGACAGCCAGAGAGGTTCTTCAAAAGCTCCACACTAGTAATTTGAAGCATACTTACAAAAACACTTCTGAGGTGAATGAGTTACAGAAAGAATGTGCAGTGCCTATTCAACTCCCACGTATTATGACAATGTTCATTATAATGGATATTTGGACAGGGACTATATTAACCTCTCATAATAGAATTTCCCCTTTGAAATTGGAAAAGCATATTTTATTACACCACTGTTAAATAGTTTCAATATCATTTGAAATTTAATTTCTCAATTGCAAACCAATAAAGATTTGCTTTTTCTTAATTACATAGCCTAATGTTGTGCTTTCTTTTTACAACCTCAAGCCTTTAGATGTTTTATATGCCTTGGGCCTTTGCTCTGATAAATATGCAGAACAAAACTCATCATTTCAGTTGTCAGTATGTAAACAGAGCACTGGTGAGGCCATCTTTTCATAAAAAAACAAATAACAGTGTTGTGTCTCTTGCTTTGCATAAGGCTTTCCCAAGAGTTTGTCCTGCAGATATAGCTGTGACTTAAATCGCATGATTGATGTGAGAAATAGAGCTTGAAGGTTTTAGCAAGTTAAAGTTCCCCTGAGTCGAAATCAAACAGGGGGTTTAGAGTCCTCTGACAATCTCCCTCTCTCCATTTATCACCGCTTGGCAGCAATCTCTGTTTTATATCACTGCAAGGTCAACAGATCAGCAGTGACATGGGATGTGTCGAGTTTGCAGATTCTTAGAGGAGCCATTTCAAGATGCACCTTTGTGTTTTTGGACACCAATTAAAATGAGTTTTGAGGCATTATGTCATTCATTTCGCAGTAATTGTTTTATGACACTAAGGAGCCATAAGCAAAACAGGGTAGTTGTGTTGTGTGACTGAGCCCTTTTCACTGATTGACTGATTTCATTATATACAAGAGAAGTAACTATTAGGTGCTCACCTCTCTCATATTTTACTCCCTTTTTCAAGTGTGTAAAGACACTGTAAACAGAAAGGGAAGGACAACCTATATATATATTAGATAACAGTAAAATACTGAATCATACCTACTTTGTAAAAGTTAAGCTATTAGATAGGCAAAAGTTTTGTATGTAATAAAGGTACTCAAATCATTCTGTTGGTTATGTTGTGAAAAGAACCGAAATGTGGTTTTGACTTGAGAGACTCATTTGCATCAGATCATAATCTGATACTGATGAGTTATCATGAAATTTGACTTATGAATGAAAAAAAAACAGTGGTTTAGTTGTGGTACAATATTTAAGAAACCTTTTTTTTTATACCATAGAATAAATGGTGTAATTTAAAAGCACAGGAAAACATTTCAATATTGTACACTTATTTTTTTTAACAATTATTTAATTCTCAAGATGAAATATGTTTTTCTTTTTTCTTAATTTGGACAACCTTCTCTGGCCCATGCATGTCAAAACAGGTACAACTGTCAAAAGATAAGAGTTTTATGTGTATTGTCCAAAACTGTCACAATCATGTCTGTATCACATGTAATTTTGCCAACTGTTGTTTTTTCCATGTCTCCACAGGTAAGAAGTAGGATGGTGTCTGGAGAGGCTGCAGGGCACAGCTACCTGGTGGCGTGCTGGCAGCCCATCCTGATCCTAATGCTGGGCACCGTCCTTTCTGGATCCACCACTGGTTGTCCCTCCCGATGTGACTGCAACGCTCAGGAACGATCAGTCGTGTGTCATCGACGGAGACTGGCAGCTCTTCCTGAGGGCATTCCCACAGAGACAAGGCTGCTAGACCTCAGCAAGAACCGTCTGAAAACTTTGGGGCCTGAGGAATTCATTAATTACCCTCAGCTGGAGGAGCTGCAACTAAATGAAAACACAATTTCATCCATTGAGCCTGGGGCTTTCAGCAACCTCATGAACCTCCGAGTTCTTGGTTTGCGTAACAACGAGCTAAAGCTAATTCAGCTAGGGGTGTTTACAGGCATGACCAACCTCACCCAGCTGGATATTAGTGAGAACAAAATTGTCATTCTGCTCGACTACATGTTCCAAGAGCTGTTCAACTTGAGAACTCTGGAGGTTGGTGACAATGACCTTGTGTTTATCTCGCCACGATCTTTTCATGGCCTCAGCAACCTTGAAAGTCTCAACATTGAGGGATGCAAGATGGGCTCAGTGCCCACTGACGCCCTAAGCCATCTGCATAACCTGTTGTCACTTCGATTACGCCATCTAAACGTCACTGTCATTAGAGATTACTCCTTCAAGAGGCTGTATCGGCTCAGAGTGCTGGAGATTTCTCATATGCCTGGTCTGGACACCATGACCCCAAAATGCTTGTTTGGACTCAATCTCACATCACTGTCCATCACAAACTGTAATCTTACAGCCATCCCCTACCGAGCCATTAGTCACCTAAGATTTCTTCGGTTTTTGAATCTGTCTTTCAATCCCATTTATACAGTGGAAGGGAATCAACTGTTCAATCTACAGAAGCTCCAGGCTTTCCATTTGGCTGGTGGGAGATTAACTGCCATTGAGCCCTACTCTTTCCGTGGACTCAACCACCTTCGTGTGCTAAATGTATCCAGCAATAGCTTGAACACCTTGGAGGAGTCGGTCTTCCACTCAGTGGGAAACCTGGAAACCCTGGCTTTGTATGACAATCCACTGGCCTGCGACTGCCGCTTGCTCTGGGTCTTCCGCCGGCGGTGGAGGCTCAACTTTAACAGACAACAACCCATGTGCGCTTCCCCTGAGATTGTGCGAGGCAAAGAATTTAAGGACTTCCCAGACATCCTCCCTTCTGATTATTTCATCTGTAAGAAATCAAAAATTGTGGATTATAAGGTTCAAGAAAGCCATGTAGATGAAGGAACTACAGTACATTTCACCTGCCAAGCTGAGGGTGATCCAGTCCCTGTGATAATGTGGGTATCCCCTAAGAAGGACTTTATCACTACCAAGACTATGGGGTCGAGACTTTCTGTGTCTAATGAGGGCACATTGGAGGTGCGGTACTCCCAAATCCAGGACAACGGTACCTACTTGTGCATTGCAAGCAATGCAGCCGGCAATGACACGAAAGCCGCCCACCTTTTTGTGCATAGCTACTCCCCTAATTGGCCCCACCAGCCAAATAAGACATTTGCCTTTATCTCCAACCAGCCCAGTGATGAGGGCGCTAACGTAACCCGGGCCACAGTTCCATTTCCATTCGATGTAAAGACACTCATCATCGCAACAACCATGGGATTTATCTCTTTCCTCGGAGTTGTCCTCTTCTGTCTTGTGATATTGTTTCTCTGGAGTAGAGGGAAAGACAACACTAAGTCAAGTATAGAGGTTGAATATGTGCCACGTACAGAGGAAACCGAGGAGGCCAGTCCTACCGAGGCGCCCATACAATTCAACATGAAAATTATGTGAGCATCAAAAAGGAGACTGTGTAAGCTTACAAACTGCAGTCGGGATGCATACTATCCTTGCTTCAATTATTTACTCAGTTAATGAGTGATAGAAATTGCACAGCAGCAAACGCATCTTGACACTATACCCTAAACTGTTTTTTCGGTATACCCCCCCCCTTTTTTTTTCTTCAGGGACTGAATCTTTAAAAGCAATTGTTGAATTTCAAATATTCAGATTTCTGTAAATTTGTATTGGCAATTCTCAATCAGTATGTTAACATGCACTAAAAAAAACCCAATCACCACATTTATTCAAATTAATGTAATGGTTTAAGCAAAGCACAGTAAAAGGATATCCCCAATAAACTACGTTTACATGATAGTTGGCTTATTGTCTGGAAGGTTGTGTGATTAGTTTTCAAGTATATTTTTCCTATCAGCAAAAAATGAGAGAAAGATTTTGTTAAGATTGTTGCTGTTGTTAATGTTTTTGCTGTCTTTTGCTTTGATGGGTATATAAAGCACAGTAACCAGTTATTTGAACCCAAGTTGTTTTACTTGAAATGCAAAGTTGAAAGCAGTTTCTCTGTTTTCTTTAGCAGCATCACAAGCAATTCTTGGAAAAAATAAAAGGAAATCAAAAACAAAAACAATATGGTCATTACTGTAATATTACCAAAAACTCTAAATTCTAGGTTTCTGAATTTTCTGAAAACTGGAATTAATTGATGTACCGGAAACAAAAGGAGTCAGTGTACCTCACCATCCATCATGTGTCTGTGAGCAGTGCCCTTAAATCAGTCATCAACATTAAAATTGTGTTTTAATGTTTTGTCTGCACACTTTCGGACTCGTTTCTGGTACAAATTATGTCCAAAATTTCAAGCAGTAGTCTTTATCTCCATTACTTGTCACAGAAAAGTGGTTTTGTCAATTTGGCCTCAATTGCACTGTATCTATAAGTAAAACAAACTGCAGTATTACCCTAATCTGGTAGTGAGTGAATTACAAGTGGGCATGTTAACACACTGAATCAAAAAAAAAAAATCAGTAAGTCCTCAAGTATGTGCTCCTTTTCTGCCAACAAAGGAAATTTGTCATTAAATGTATTGACATGTTCAGCTATACATATTTTTTCTGTATTTTATTCTTTCCTTGTACATTATGCTATGGCACAATGGTAATGCTTTTAATGGCTGTGGGTTTTGAACATATTATAATCTAAAGAGCAGATTAAATATTCAGTAAACTTTTTTTTTTTTTTTTTACGTTTCTAAACGAAAAGAGGGTGGCAGTGCTTTTCAGAGCGTATGAGAGTACCTTTGAAAATAATTCGATTAACTATTCATCATCAAGTGTAGCAAAGTTAAGTCGTTTACTAATCTGGCAGCTCAATAAGTACAAGTTCTCTGTCCAAGTCCTGGGGTTATATTGTCACCAGTGCATCTCAGAAATAGTGACATTAATTTGTTGCCTTAAGTAACCCATTTTCCAGCTTACAGCTGAGCAATGCCCAATATTTATGTGCAAAATGGAGTTTTATGCCTCATAAGGATTTTATGTTGTCTAATTAATTTCACAGTCGATGTCTGCTCTGAAGATAATGTGTTCATTAACTCTTAAAATACTTGTTTGAAAGGGATGGGCAGATGGAAATTCTATTAAAATAAATAACATTTTATAATACCGGGTGCTTTTTTATGCTAATCTACTATGAAAATTAATGTGGAGGCACATCTTTCATCTCTTAGAGAGGTGATCTCCCATGCTGTAAGTAATGTTCACAGAGCTTAGTGCTTTACTTAGGAAGCACACAGTAAAACATTCTTTTGTAAAACACCTAAAATACTCATCAAATACTTAGTCCATTCAGACATGTGTGTAATTTAACTGCATACACATGTGCATCTTCCCAGGAATCTGTCTGTTGGTGCACTATAAACCAAAAGGCAATGTCAAAGTGAGATCATATTGGCATGCATAATGGTATCAAATTTCTATTGTCACATTTGGTTGTTTGTATCAGTCTAAGCTTAATATTGTATGATCAGCTTTGAGCTTAATCCTAACATTAACTTTCAAATTTGATTTTACAAACAGTGAACAATTGTAAGTCTTATGATTCTCAGTGTGGGGAAGAACACAGTTTTATTAGGCTTAACCTGGGACCACAAGTCAATTCCAATGACTACATAAAGATGAACAACATGACAGCTACTCAAATGTGAAGCCAAAACAATTCAAGTCACCAGGGGAAGATGGCAGCGCCCGTATTAAAGATGTTTTGGCTTCATTTTGTTCAGTGGGAGGTGAAAGAAACAGTCATCCTGCTTTATTTGCAGTCACTGATCAACACTAGCATTTTTAAAACACACAGAACATACAGAGAGGAGGAGAGAATCCCTAATCTTTCAATCAAAATCATGTAAGAAATGTGAAGTGTTAGTTTTTTTTTAAGGGTGATAGCATAATTTAAAAAAAAAAAAAAAAAAAAAAGTTTGGTGCAGCCCTCATCACCAAAAACCATCTCTGAATACTAAACAGCAGTGGTTCAGTAATTCTTAATTCGTGTCAGCAGTCATAAGCGCTGCAACACGACTGGCTTAACTGACAGCAGAAGCCCAAAACAGAATTATATCATTCATGTGTCATCTTGACACTTGGAATGCAAAGTTAGACTTACGTCCTAAAGGCATCAAGATGCTCGGTCTCGTGTTAAAGCTAATTGTCAGTCTGATCAAAATCTCAAGGACAGAGAAGAAGCAACATGAAGGACTGCATCCTGGAGGGCTGTGTAACACAACCTAACCGAGCTCACGCTTCCGAAAAGAAGTTTAATATCATGAAAAATATCCTTTGTCTCTGCAAAGAAGTTAAATATCATGAAAAATATCTGTTGTCTTTGCAAAGAAGTTTAATATCATGAGAAAATATCTGTAGTCTTTGTGATTTAGCAGGTTAGCAAAGCCATGTGGCCACACTGAGGCTTTGCACAACCATCCCTGACTGTTGCCAAGGTGGCTGTGTTAAATTTTGAGACATCTGCTTAAACATGCTGCTGTATCAGTTTCTGGGGTGCTCAGTTTTTGGACATGAAACCAAAAAGCTGACAAACTGCACTCTGTTTTTTATTTTTACTTCTAAAGCATGAATATTTGGTTTAATTAACTAGGAGGCATCACTTAAAGTTTATACTTTGTCGTTAATTATCAATTTTATTTATCAAGTTTTACCATATGTGCAGGTTCAGTGCCTTCAAACACTTGCTTCAGGATAAAAAAGGAGGTCATATATATTTCCCTTGTATCCATATAGCTCAGTAACTTGCCCCACACTTGTGAAAATAAGCTATTTGACATGCTGCAGAGAGTTCGCCAGGACCTGTTGCATTAGATGGATGGAGTAATAAAAGGTAGCAATAACCATAAAACTCATAAAAGCCAGAAAGCATGAAGACAAAAGCAAAATGACTTTCAGGGTAGCAAGAAAACAAGCTGGCATAAAAAAAAAGGTTTGTTGTTGTCTTTCCATTGTAAACAGAGAAGAGTTCTTCAATTTGGGTTTAAATAGTTTGTTGATCATATAAGTTTTCTTTATTTTTCATGGGCTGACATCATAAGTGGTCATCTATATGACTGATGAACATTTTATTTCACTGCCAAACTCCACTGCAGCTGTGCTTAAAAACATGACAGCTGGTATCCCATCCCTCGTTCGAGTGTTTTGAGGATAGAATACTATTTATACCTCAATTTCAAGGAAGAGAAACTTGCAAGTCATATTTTATGGAATTACACCTGTATGACTTACAGCAAGCAGCAGGCAAGCGGACGCTGCTGAGTCGAGTAATCATGGAAACTTTGAAATGAGTTCTACGCTAAAAAAAACCCAGAGCGGAGAAGCTGAGAAAAAGTGTCCGATATGGATGAATGAAGTGTGTTTACTCTTTATCAATAATAAGCAAAGTATTGGCAGCAGAATTACACACAAACTGGAGCTCAGCCACAACTTGAAAACAAACAGCGATAAATTGTGGAGAAAAAAGGCCAGTGTTGTTTAAAAAATAAGCAGTCGCTCCATTTACTCAACACTTCAAGTTTGACTAAATAATGCAATAAGTTTAAAATTGGAGTCATGGTATTTTGGTTTCATTTGGACCAAATGACAGTACAGTTTTCAGTACTACAAAACCAATTTATCTATAGATGTGTTTTGACCATCAGGAGAGGCCACAGTTATGTAAAAGAAAATCTAAAATGTTTGCACCAAAGCTTGTAGGAGGGCGGATTAAGATTAATACCACAGCCAAGAAACAACCTAAGGGGAGAAAACTGAAGGCCCTTCACAAGTGAAAAATGAAGCAAGAGAAATATACACACCCAAGGACTTAACATTTTGTCTCTGACAGGTAAGAAAACAGCTTCATCTGAGGAGTTATATTGTCAATACATATACACAACGGATAATCCATTTCAAGAGTACATTAGTAATATGGAGCTGTAAAAACTCATAATATAATCAAGCATTCTAGATACAGTGGTTTGATTATTTTAATGAATCTTTTGTTCTACAAGATCTTGACATGTCGCTTTTATTGTGCAAATCAAGATATGAGCTATGTTTACATTTTCATTTACACCTACACATATGTCTCTATTTGTCATGTTTCAGTTTAATTGCACTAATTGAAGTGAATTGGCCACAAAACCGTTTTACAAGACAAAAGATCCAAAGAACTTGAAGTCATAATTAACCTGATGTTGCTAACCAGCATTAAAGCATTAAGCTGGCTAACAGCAAACAAACTTATATGTAGAGGATTTGCATGGATCAAACAGGGTGAAGTGAGGCTTTTTTTTTCTCTTTACAGCATGATCGCTCACTCACGCACTCATTCATTCACTGGCTGCAGAGCTCAGGGATGAGATAAGCACCACACACAACAGCATCTTACTCTGTCAGTAACCATAGGCACTGAAACCCCTGCAGAAACTCTCCTTTTTGCATGAAAAAAACCCAAAACATTTGCATTTAGAGAAATGATTTCAGTCTGCTCATACTGAGAAATAAGTACGCTACGTGCAAGCAAAAGCTTTTCCACCACATTTAACATGACTGTCATTACTATAGCTGTCAACAGTGAAGTGCTTGTGACAGAATCAGGTCATATGATGACAAATGATGACAGTAATTAAAAGTTTCTCTGAATCACAAAAGCATCCATAGAGAGGCTGGGATATTGAACATATGTCCCCAACAAC
>JAPZDZ010000001.1:24385534-24395992 GCA_029783805.1 Acanthurus tennentii | reverse complement strand
TAGGATATTTTACTTTAATTTTACGGTTTTTGTTTGGCAGCCGTAGCTGCCAGTCATTTACCGTTTTTTTACAGGTTTTTTTTTTACAGTGTAGCATGAGTGTCCTGCAGATTGTCCTTGTTCTGCAATGACGTCACCTCATCGTGGTTTTAAGCGACATAAAGAAAATATATTATTGACATTTGTTAATAATCCAAAATTTTCCACATGGGTATCGCGATGCATCCAAGAATCAGTCTTTTTTTCCCATATCTACAAGGAGAAAGTTGCCAAAATGTGTCAGACATATCCATCCATATGTTTAAGCTGCACATTTCAGCTGTCCTGTAGAACACCCTCAGCTAGGGAAGTGTAGCCATGCAAACATTTTATCATTTAAATATTTTTTTTATTAGTAAAAAGGTAAGGCAGGGAATATATTATAAATCCACTGATCTTATCAGTAGGGCATTGTTAGTGCTCTGTGTGATAATGCACTAACAATAATTCCATCTAATGCCATATAATGAGGTTCTCTGCTTTCACACTCTTTCAAGGTGTAATATTTAATGCATTAGTTCAGCTTTTGTTCAAGGCAACAGTTAAGACACACACATTCGCATGAATGCATCATGACTGAGTGCAGCTACGCTTTTACACTCAGGGCATTAACAGTGCATTCAGTCTCAATGAGAAAAGAAAAACAGAAAAACAAAAACTTCTGATTTCCTCAGGATACAAATGTCATTACTTACATGAAGCAAAACAACAAGTATTTGTATTTTGGTGCAAAGAGCTGCAAAGACTTTTGGTCTTTCCACATATCAACAATATTTGGTAATCATTCATTTGTCAATTTGTGAAGCAAAATACCAGAAACTGAATACTGAAAACTTCTCGATTTTTAAAATTTTTTTCAGCTTTTGTCTTATGTGACAGGAGATGAATACTTCTGGGTTTTGGGCAGTTGGTCAGACAAACAAATCAATTTCACCAGACTTAACTAAACGTACAAAACTGATGAGTATTTTTCCACCATTTTTGACCTAAGAGATATAATTCTTCAACATCAGACTAAACAAACTGGTCCTGAGTCTAAAAGTGACTACATATTCAAAGTGATCATTAGTTGCTGCCCATCTTGAGTGTCTCTTGTTTCTCTGATGGTCATCAAGTTTCTAGGTCAACGTGTCCATTTGCTGTGTGTTGGGTGGGTGGTGATAACAGCGGCCCTGTGATGTGTTTCTGCTCACGCTGCTGCTGCTGCTGCTGCTGCCATACCTCAAAAAGATGTCACATGCATGTCAGGTTGACCTTTAAGGACAAAGTCTCCAATTATCCAGAGCTCTGACTGAAACCCTTAATGCCTTCACCAAATGTGCAGAAGCAGGTCTCCAAGATCTCCTTTTGGATCTGAGGACACCCACACAAACACACCCACATACACACACAGTGGGTACTGGCGCCTTAACTAGATGCACTTTAATGCTAATTCTCAATGCAAACAACAGATTGTTCATTCAAACATTAAATCATTGAATCTACTACATAAAATATTGTCATTGTCAAGGGATTCAACTATTATCTGCCACAACACACATCATGGTGTCAGTGACTGAATTTTTTTTTTTTTTTTTTTTGTCATTTTAGGTGCCACATGTCTGGTTTCAGCCCTTGAGCCTTCTGCCTCTTGTTTTTTTTTTTCAGTAGGTGTACATCTAGTTTTTACAGGGAAAAGGACAAAACACAGAACATACTGTCAGTGGGCAGCTCTGTTAGCAAAGAAAAAAAACAACTTGTCGATGATAAATGTCAGAGAATATGAATTGTATGCAGAGGACCATCTTTGAATGCACAAGTCAGTGAACCCTAAAACAGGGGAGGAGGGGTGGTACAGCAGCAAAAGATCACTCTCAGTCCCACCGCGGACAGCCAGGAGCAACACAGTAGCGCTACAGTGGGCATGTGATTGCAGAATAAAGAAATAAACCCATGCATTATTGCATTATTGCATTATTGTTGAGTTGAAACTTGACTGGCACATCGAATCTTCATTTCTGTAAATCCATGCATGTGGTCTTGTGTCTAATGTCCAGGCTCGTAGTTGTTGTGATGGAAATAGAGAACAACAGAGTAACTTTTTTAGATGAGATGAGACTATATCTGCAGCTTGAACATCAGGCAAACAAATCAGCAAGAAACTTCATGGTGCTGTCAAGTCAGCAGGGTCCAAAATGTCCTGTGTTGAATCCATCCCTGTGTTCAGGCAGTCGTATCCTACCAAGTGCTAGACAGGCGTACCCAATCAACTGACTGCACTCTGCTTGCTTATGAGGCTTTAGAGAGAAAAAAATACAATCTTTTTTATTAGATCAGCACAAGTTGGTGACAGAATGCTCAGAGAGTGCTGCTTGCTTTTAGTGATGTTTCATTTTAATTACCTTTTAGAGACTTAAATACACTTAGAGCAAATTATGACACAAGGAAGAACAATAAAATAGGAGAGTAAACACCGCTACATATCAAGGAGTGATGGATAAAAGTGAAAAAAATAACAAGTTTATGGTCAAAATGTCAGTGGTTTTACAAACTTGTTTTTAACTGGTGTTTTCATAGGGAAGTTAATAAGATCTGCCCTCTGCTGGAGATTAAATTTTAAATAATACATGGACAATGAGATAGATTTTGTTATAGGGGTGAGGTGGAAAAGATATTTTACTACCACTGTAATGCAGCACAATTCAGTTGCTAAAGGTTGAGTGGTTGAATCAGCCTCTTATCAGGTTTCAGTTGTACATTATAAGTCTTCATAAGAATATGATTTATTGCAGAGTGCTGCCCAGCATCAGCCTGCATAGGTTTATGTACCCAATAATATAACATTGTAAAAAAAGATATTAGTTTGTGAAACATTTTTTAATCTAACTATCCTTCCTCTTGCCAGTGTTTCGAGACTGACATGAAATAGTTTATTATGTCCAACAAATCTGATGCTGATCCTTTAACCTTTTCTTCAACACCATCATCAGACCGAGACAACTCATGTGCATGCAGAACATATCCCAGAAACACAACATTTACAAAGCATATTCACGCCAAAAAATGATCACACTGTTAAGGATGCTGTGACCCTGTGACCTTCCTCTAATACCACCGTCAGGCCACGCCGCCTCTCCCAGTGTCTCGCTCTTTTTGTTCACACTCATTAGCTGTGCTGTGGATGTGGAAACCACTGTGAAGGCAAAAGCCCTAATGAATTTGTCCTCTTTCTGCCGAGATAAAAGAGGAATCAGTGCAGAGAAAATGCTGAACAGCCACCGTGTAAGCCCTCCAGCATGACACAGACTCGAAATCTAAACATTGCTCTTTTCATTGCAGTGTAACAGTAGATCATAATCTGTCAGCGGGAGCAGAGCTGCAGTGTAAGACGTTACACTTGACTGCACAACATGCAGATAAGTTATTCCGTTCACATGCGGGAGACGGGAGGAGAGACACAATGATGTAGATTGATCGTCACAAAAATCAAATTTTAATGTGGCATCATTTTATATGAACTCCACTTTTAGTGCAAAAAAAAAACAAAAAACGACTGACTGATGAATTTACTGATAGTATGTGATGCCATTTTTAAATACGAGTGCACTCTTTTGCATGCGGCGTGTCCCTCGCTTCGGCTTTCTAAGACACTCCAACAGCTCTTGTGGGATCTCAAGTCTTATCAGCTTACATAACAGCTGCTCATTTAAACAATACGTTTGGTTTTACAGCATGTAGATATAATTGAAATAAGTCAGCGTTCTGCCGTTTCACGTTTGGTCTTGGTGGGCGTTTTATAGTTTCTGTGCCAACAGAGCTCCTTTTGTCTTGTGAAGGTTCTTGACTTTAAATTGCAATCAACAATTACATAACAGGATTAATCTGCTTATTAATTTCAGCCATTCATTTGATCCATTAAAGGCAGAACAACAGAGAAATTGCCAATTATAATTTACTAAAGCCCAAGGTCACATGGCTACATCATGTTAAGTCAGATTAAAAAAAAGAAATTAAATACTATAATACTCAAATACTTTATATTTAATACATACTATTAAAAAACTGAAAATATTCCGTTTATGATCACATAAGACAAACAAATGCAATGAATCCTTATGATTAAGATGTTGAAACAATAATTGACATCTCTGCTTACAAAAACCTCCCTGAAGGGTCAATCAGTTATCAAAATAATTGCTAATTTTCGGTCTATTGATTAACTCATCAATAAACCCACTCATTTTATCAGCTCTTCTTTACTGCTCAAGTCTTTCCAGTTATGTGCTAACATCAGAAAGTCTGTAAGCGAAGTGATAAAATCCCACATATCAACACAAATCATCCTTTTTTCAGATCTCATTACTAATTTCCGACAAATTTCCCAACCTCTTTCACATGTTTCAAGGCATTAACCCGATATTACATCACATTATTGGCAGAGTTGCTTATCTTATGTTCAGAATATGAGGTCTTACAGCTAACTTCGACTTTTTACAGTCTTTTTCATAAAAAAACACACATACATTTGACCCAAATACTTGCTGATGAAAATAATAATTGACACCATATGCCAGCCTCCATCATTTATTTACAGTTTAATTTAAATCTCTCTGCCATAACACTATACATTTGGACAGATATCACAGCTGGAATGAGGCTCGGGTTACTGTGGCTTCTTGATTTTCAGGTGAAAATTCAGGGACTTGGCAGCCTGAGCTGAGCCTCCTGAAAATAAAGTAGGCTGTACTGTATTTCAAGCCACGTTATGCCACTGCCTGCCTGTCAGGCAGAGAGGGGAGGGGGGGGGTGTCTTTGGTTACTCTGGTGCTGTCCCCGTCCCTGTCAGGATTTTCATCTAATATGGTATATCAGCCTCACATCTCATTTTGTGACACTAAGGAAACTGAAGTGAACTCAGAGGAGCAGGAGAGCAATCCCCGGGTGTGGACTGAAATCCTCAGATGTAGGTACAATCATGACGTTGTCACATCGGATTTGGCAGCGGAGGAGCACAACACAGCTGAATGTAGGCAGTTTTGTGTGTGCAGAGAATAAGTTGCAGTGGTCATTTTTAATGTGAAGCACAGAATAACGCTTGTAGCATGATATATTTTTAATATTACTTACACTCATGCGTGTCGATTATGAAATATTGGATACCAAACGCATTTAGAGACTCCAAAATAAAACTTCTTTGTGGTTCAACCGAATAAGTGCACAAAGCACATGTGTCGGTTCTAACCAATGTCAAGATATAAATGTGTTTTTTTTTTTTTTTTATCCCAGTTCAGACAATTTTAAGGACGTCTTCAAAAGTATGAGTCTCTTTAATCCTTCAAAAAATATGTTTAGGCCATTAGATGTTTGTGCCTTTAAAGTTTTAAAGTCTAAAGTCTTCTGACAGAATTTTAAATATGGAGAACAGGCAAGACATGGACGATTTCAAACTAACAAAACGAGCTGTAGCCTCAAGTAAACACGCTGTCCTCTGCAAAACGATGCTAAAACAGGAGTTTCTATTATGCATGACAGTCTTAATTTCTGAGCTGTAGCCCGTTTGTAATGTAACAAGAGAACAAATATGAATTTACTTTTTATTTTATTCCACTGAGTTACATGAATTATGTATACAATTTGGAAGAGTTGCTCAAAATGTGAGGACATAATGCGTTTACACCCCATAGCAAAGAAAGCTATTGATTACAGTAATTACTGGAGTGATGAAATTCCATTTGACTGATTTGTTTCACCTCTCAAACACTGAAGGCAAGCAAATCAAACAGAGCATGCTGTACATTCACAAACATGACTGCTGGCCACTGTACAAGGCAGAGACACTCAGCCAGACATTCATCCCACTCAAACCAGCTCAAACAACCATCCTTTCTGTTTCAGATTGCTTGTTCTTTATTCATTCATTCATTCTCTTAATCTTTCATTTATTCATTCTCCTCCAAAGTCCTCACTTCAAGACAAATATATCAAAACAAAACTGGCGCGGCGGATTTTTAAAAGTAAGAAATGCAGTTTTCTTAATAATAAACAACCACTGCAGCCCTCCATCTTGTTATTCGCTTAATAAGCCCATCTGGTAGGTCAGCATATTTTGAAGTCATTCTTATTGATAATTGATGATTCTTTCATGAAGAAATCGTTGAGAACATTTTGTGCAGGTAAATCTACTACACACTGAATAAGCCATCATCACCTGAACAGTGTTTCTTCTTAATATTATTAACAGTAATTATAAGTGAGAATAAACATTCTTAGAAAGTTCTGATGCTATTTGACACAAGCAGCCTCCTTGAACCACATTTCTGCAGAAAAACTCAGAATGACCATAACTTTGCATTCCTTCAGCAAGCAAACTCACAGAACAGGTCTGTTGTAGGAATACAAAGTGAGTGCAGATGATGTTCGGCATCTTCTCCGACTTTGTCACTACCCTGAAGTAAGCCCCAGCTCAGCATAGCAGGTACTGAAAAGTGCAGATAATAAACAAACCACATCCAACCACTGCTGGAAATATATACTACCTAGTGAATTGAGATGGATATATCCAAGGCCTTAAATCTACCTGATATGCAGAAGCAGCAGGCAAAGACACATCAGCTCTGCAAATGATAATGAGTCACTTAAGCATATTAAAACCACAACAATTCATGGCTCAGAGAAGCCAGCCTCTTCATATGAAATGCCATGTAATGTCGATAAGCAGCAGATAACCATCAGAACATGGATATGAGCTTAAGGTTGACAAAGAGTGAGGCTAAGGGAAGCAGCAGTGTAAGAACGGGAGCTTAACAGTGTAGATGTAATTATGATAGGAAGGCCAGTAAGTTAAAGGAAGCTGTCACACAAACACACTGCTCCGAAGTGAAACATTAACGTGGGGCCGAATGAGTGAAGTGTGGGCAGAAAAAAATATGAATTACCATCTTTTGTGCATGACAGAAGAAAATGCTACAGGAAAAAAAAAAAAAAAGGATGTGAATGGGCTCTGTGCAGCACACAAACCGAGCTTTCATCCATAAGGCTAAACAACCACATGAATAAACATTATGAAAGCATAACAACGCATATGCCAAACTAGACAAGTGAAAAAAACAAAAACATGGTACAAAATTAGCAGCCAACACAAGCAGTGACAGCATTAAAAGAGCAAGTTGCCTCGGCAGTATCACATCCTCCAAACAAAAAACCAACTGAACACACAGCCAAGACGTCAACCCATGATGTTCACGTTGGCAAGCAGCACCTGAGAGCCTACTTACCTTGTTGTGGTGAAGCAGGGACTCCCAGCATCTGTCAGATTAACTGCAAACAGCAGCAGCAGAGGGAAACTTGTGGCTTTGAAAAGGGTCTTTGAAGCCAAAAAAAAAAAAAAAAAAAAAAGTCCGGAAGTGGGTAGAAAAATGCAAAAAAAAAAAAACTTAATTCCCAACAAGGAGAGACTTGTTAAAGTGATTCTACATGATGTGCAGGTGCATCGGTGCCCGCAGGTTCATCAAACACGCTGTGATGCATCAGAAATGAGCCCGTGAGTGGGCGGAGTTCTGGGCCTAAAAGTTTAAATACAGCAGACTCTCGCATGGGTATTTTTTCAAAATGTCAAAAACGTGCTTTTTATCAATAGAATTTCCATAATTTTGCATAGATTCCTGTCATTTTGAGCAAGTCTTTTTCCTTGCATTGTCTAATAATTGTTTTGCAATCTAGCTTGAACCTTTAGAGATGTAAATCAGTCATTAAGCCCCTTCTGATTTCACCTTTTAATGTGAGATAATTACCCAAATTCAGCGACGAGACGTTGTTTACACAGATTTTTTCACATATTTGATCAGTTCTCATAAGGCCAAGCGTTATTTGCAAATCATCAACCCGTTAATCAATAAAGAGATGACAGTCGTGCTATCTGACGCTGCTTTATTGCATGACTGCTCTCAGCAAGCCTGAAGTAAGACCCCAGTAAGCTTTGCATCAGTGTAAACAGTCACCAGCATTTACCTTTTCGCTTCTCTGACGCTGAATATTAGTGAACCCTTTAAGTCTCTTAATTCTCAGTGTGAAAGCCTCTTTTACTGGTACAATAGAGGTGTCCGCTGTGTTTATACACACATTAGGTGTGCGGTTGCAATAATGAAAAGTAAATCTCGTGCCTTTAAATATATTCACATGGAATATCTTTATTCGACTCCACAGTTTATAATGTATGCAACAGAGAGGGAAATGTGAGAGGGAAAAAAAAATAATAAAACCTTGAGAGAACAGGAACGTGACTGTAATGGTAACAAGAACCGCTACACCATTTTGCTTGATTACATTGCTTTTTGATACTGTAGTTCTTGGTTTGTTGCCCCAATAATCCAGGGACAAAATGAGCACACATCAATGCTAAATGAGCACGCATTAAAGTAAAATGAGCACATATTAACCCCACAGACAGTCTTTTTCCCGCTCAGACATGTTTTATCACACAAAGCGGTAACAAAAAGGACTGAAGAAAATGGAATTATAAGCCTTCGCCGGCACAAATTTAAGCACAAATTTTATTTTTTGCATTGACTGACCTTTTCAACTCTGAGGCAAATCTCATCCAAGAGGAGCAGCGAATAGTTTCTTAAATGGCTGCTGACAGCTGACAAAGACTGTCTTTTAATCCTCACAAAATCCAGCATAGTGGGTTATGGAAATGTTAAATCATGACCTTTCATTATGTGGACAAAATGACATTTTTTAAGGGCACTACAAGTCTGCAAATTGGGGACATCTTACGTAGTCAGCGGTGCAGAGTGGTTTCCAATATAGATTCTCCACAGAGGACTGAGGGGCCATAAGAGGGCCGATCTCAGAACCCATCAGCTATCATTTGATGACGACCGAGCCTCTGGGGATGATGGGAAAACTGGAATTTCTGCGGAGACATTTGTTTTACAGTGATTAGGTAAAAGCCAGTTGAGCACATAGTTGTTCTACATATTTGTTGGGTTACACATCCATGCTGCATGTCGTCCACAGAGCTGTGAGGGTGTTGTAGAGTCATGTAGCAGCATTATTTCCTTTAAAAAAGATACTGTGGATGTTGTTTATTGAATAATAATCTATCTGCAGCGCTTTATGAAAGTATTTTACATTGTCAAAGACATTTGCTGCCCTCTGGAATAGTTGCTGGGCAAAAAAAATATAACATGATTTCCAACTGAGACCAGAAACGACTGATTCTTTTGATACAAATGATTTAAAAAACATATCTAAACATATTGTGTGAGCACAAATTGCACCTCCCAACTCTTTGATGTCCCAGTATAATACAAGTTCATACAGTGGTCTGATGAATATTTTGAACAATAGATTTTCAGTGTAAGATACAGAGAAGTTTGTAAAATGGATCAAAACAAGCTCTTAGTCATGTGTGTTATGCAATTTTATGTTAATTACAAGCAAAATGAAATACAATTTTAAAAAAATATTATAAGCAAAAATATCAATTCAGTATTTGTAAGGTGGTTTTGGATGCCACCACCTCATGTGAATTTTTGGAATGAGATTCACATGGTCCTTTTATATTTACAGAAGTTACTACTATACATTTACAGCTCATGTTTAAGGAGAGGCTAGGAAGTTAGAGATGGCATTAAACTGTGAAACTGTTATTTTGTGCCTCAGTCAAGTTCCAAAGTTCTGAAGATTCAGATATCAGTGCTGTCCCTAAACTCAAGTTCAACCTTCTCAGCCGTTTCTCATCTTTTCTTATCCCCATTTTGCCTGGTGCTTGGTTTTAATAATTGAAATATACTCAACACCACTTTTAAATATAAATATAGAGCTTCACAGAGTTTCCAACATCTATTGAAACCAGAGCAAATGAGCCAGTCTCATCCTAGTCCACCTCCTCAGCTACTGTTTTTCCTCTTTTTTTTTTTATAAACTGTGACATTCTCAAGCTACTTAAAATCCTCACTGGGGCATTAGTTTCGTTTGGACTCATGAGCCGGACTGATTTTTACTGTTATAAGAAAGGAAAAGTAGACTCATGAACGTTTGGATTCCCAGAGGTTTGTAATATTCAAGTCGGTAACTGCAGCACCTCAGATACCGTCAAGGTTTGGCCGGCGATCAACTTAGAGACTCGATCCAATTATTTTCACAGTTTGGAAGAAAAAGTTCTTGGTGAAAACACAGTGAATCATCATGATTGGCTTTAGTCTCCTGTTCTACTTCTGACACAATGGCTACTTTTTTAAAAAACTTTTTGCACATTTTTCCCCCTTTTTTTCTTTTTTGTTTTCCAGTCATCAACGTTTCTTTCCAGAAATGTTAACAGAAGGCAAGGCAAGGCAAGTTTATTTGTAATGCACAATTTATACACAAGGCAATTCAAAGTGCTTTACAGCTACATATAATCACAAGAATGCAAATAAAATCATTTTATAAAACATA
>JAPZDZ010000001.1:24351594-24361787 GCA_029783805.1 Acanthurus tennentii | reverse complement strand
TAACCCATGTCTGGTTGATTGTCACCACAGTCGATCCAGACTTCAGTGTCCATGCAGGGGATTAGGAATGTGGGATATGATCCTCCGCCTCACCCCCATGTGTGCTGCCTGTCCCCACTTGCTGGCACTGATAGCAGGCAGCTAAACTTGGCAGCATGTGTGTGTGTGCGCCTGTGTGTGTGTGTGTGTGTGCTGTGGAGGAGGTAGCGCCCTGTCTGGCGCAGCCACCCTGTGACCCTGCGGTGTCGGAGGACACAGGGGAACGCAGCCTGTCGGAGCAGGTTAGAGTCTCGGTGACTCAAAGGGAGCATGAGCCAACGCAGTGCAACTCAAACACATTAGAGCATTATGAAGAATGTCTGCACAACACACATTAATAGGGAAGCAAGCGGCTGCCATAGTTACAGGAAAATCTTTTTTTTTTAAGCATTAATGTCACAAATATTATATTATATAACTGTACAGCAGGTTCAAGCCAGTACCATGGAGTGCCTTCATCTTCCTGTTAATGGCCTCCACATGCTGCTTTAAATGATCAGTAAAAATAAGGTGTTATCACTAAAACACAAATTCACTTTATTCTTAATGAACTAAAATGTCAGTAGCATATTTCACATCCTTAAGTGTGTGTGTTTGTGATGAAAACTGTTGTTTCATTAAGATCTCAAGGATGAAACAAGTGTGTTTTGAGGCTGACCTTTTGCTTTGACTCGACTTTTCCATCTTTTTTCATGCAGTCATGATGTTTGTTTTTGTTTGTTTGGTTTTTTCGATCCTTGTTCGCTCTGATTTGAAAGTTCTAGGTTAATTAAGGTGAAGCTCACATTACCTCACTGTTGAATAACACTGGGGCCTCACAAGATTATGATGTCAGCTGTTTCTCTGTTTGTAATGAATATTAAGCAGACTGTTCGAGCAGGCTGAGCGGTCTGTGAGAGCAATGCGGCAGTTTTGAAGCTTGAAACTGACAAATTGTGTAAAAAAAACATGCTGATGCTACATGGAAGAATAATAACTTCTATATTTCTGATGGTGCTTACTGATTGTGCTTGCGCCAGGCCAAGAGATTGTGCCTGATAAAGCACGCCAATCTGCAGAATTTAATGTAGGCATTGCACATTTCTGCGGGCCACTGATAAATGCAAGCTTTTCAGTTCTGTGGTCAAGTTTTGGTTACTTTCAAGTCACAAAAAGGAACTTGGTTTAGGAAAGGATCCTGTTTCAGATTCACAAACCTAGTTGAGTAACCAGAAACAATACTGCAATATTGCTTAATGTCCAAAGAAGTCTGTTAAAAACTGGGCATGCCTCATTAAAAACACTTAGTTATGTTTTTAGAAACACAGTAGGATAATCTCCTGTCATCTAATGCAAAAACACTTGTGTTGGTCACCACACAGATGGCTGTAAAATGTCCTGAAGAGTGATAGATTACCCAGTTGATGCTTGATGTGGTCTAATACAAGGATTCGGTCAGCTGTAAAGTCTGAGTGTCATGCTGACACCATCACCTTCACTCCTCTATTAAGAAAATTCTGCCCATACAGATCCACATATAATTTATTATATGTCACACTTGTGTCTTCTGTCGAAACGTGGATTTGTTACATGTAAATATACAAATTTGCATGAATCTGTACTTTGCAAAAATGTGATCCGTAAACATTTTTTGGTGCTGAGCAGGATGAATAATTAACTGCATCCTTGACTGTGTCCGTGTGTTGACTTTAATTGAAGTGAATGAGAGACAGAGCCAGCGTTTGCAGGACACAAGTGTGCTGTGATCACACCTTTATTATAAAGACGGCATAATGCTGTACACTCAAATATGACCTCTAAAAGATAAAACACAGCCTAAGCACTCAGAATTTCCGTTTTGTTAAATTTCATTATGTGGATTCAATGCCAAAGTCTATCATAGTGTAATGAATAAAACACTCGAGTCTGTAACACAATCAGGTGTTTGCTGTCTGAGCAGATTGCTGGGATTTTTCACCATCCAGCAGGATTTTTTGGTTCAGTTCAGCACCCTTGTTTTGCAAATGTTTAAGTGGGAGAAAAAGCAACTGAGAACAAGCATGGCCTTATCGCTGACCCAGAACTCCAGCGTCAGAGTGACCCGAGGCCTTATCAGAGGTAGCCTTGTGCGTGCGTGTTTGCACATGCGTATGTTTGTCAGTTTGTGTATGTGTGCGGTGATACAGTATGGTCACAGGGACGGAGGTAAAACAAAAAAAAAAAAGGACAGCAATGGCATACTTCTCTGCTCAGCTTTATGCAATTAGGAAAGTGAATTTAGTGCTCCTGGCGGATGTATGTCTGCAGTTTTGCTACAGTTTTGCAAACAAGGTAGCATTTTAAACCTGAGCAGCGTGAATCCATCCCACATGCTGGTGTACAGACGAGCGCACAAAGGAGAGTTAAGAGAAAAATTCAAATCACAAAGCATTTTTCCAGACATCCATTAAACTGAATCACAGATTCTGTCTGATAGTATAAAGATTGAGGGCTTTATTTATGATTTATCAAACAGGGGGAAGAGTTCATGCATTGTTATGCTTTCTCAGTGTGAGTAACCTTGTTCGACCCGAGCAGTTTGTATTCTGGCCTATATTTTAGAAATCGCAGGAAAAAAAAGCATCCGTGCTTTTATCTTTTCCTCTCTCCACAAAACACAGGAGCTTGGATTCTTAATGGAGCACACAGACAAGGTCACTCACTGCTGACCACTTTATTCTCTCTGATATTAACCCCTTATTGGCCAGTTTTGGCTGAGGACCTGACAAAAAAAAAAAAAGGACCTCTATTTGTCGTCCAAATCCCAGACAACGGGTGATCAGGTCTTAAAAAATTAAATACATCTAATAAAAAATTTACCATTTGATCTTTTTATTAGCGTATCCACCTGTTTTGTGTGTTGCATTGCTTTTGGCTGATTTATTATTTTGTCTGTAAAACACTTTGTAACAGTGACAAAAAAAAAAAAAAAAAAATAAGTATGATTGTTGTTCCAAACAGAGTATTTGATGGTAACAGCCGGTGGCACTGTCAGCAGAGTCACTACTAACTCTTCTCCTGCCTCCTGCTTTGTCTCTACACTCACTGCACAATACGCTGCAAGTGAATCTGTCCATCAATAATAGATCGCAGCAATGCTTTGAGCTTTTGTTTTGAGTTTAGTGGTTCCTATGTAGCCGAGCCAATGTATCATTTTGTCTGTTGCTACACCAAACCCACTGGAGGGAAGGGAAGTGAGATATGATGGTGTAGTTAGTGGAGAGCGACTGACGAGTCGGATCGCCTCGGATGGATTGAAAGCAAAGCAGAAGTGCCCGCTCAGCATGCTGAGTGTGTATGTTTACTGGTATTTCAAACGCTTTGAACTCATTTAAGCAGAGCTTCTCTGACAAAATGCGGCCATTAGCATGCCGAAGTGGTTTGGGAAGTTTGATGTTCATTTGTTTTTCTTTTTTATCCTCTTTTTTGAGTCCCTCTGTCACATTTGAATGTAAGATTTTATAAATAACACTGCATCCCTGTGAACATTTAATTTTTTTTTTTTTTTTTGCTCAATATGCCCGCTCTTCTTAATTGCCTAATATGCTCCCATTTACACACAACTGTGAAAGTCATTTTGCAGACGCAGATAACAGAACTGAAGTCATTTTGCTGAGCTGTATTGTCTACATTTTTTTTTTTTTGTTCTGTCAGACAGGAACTGCTGCTTTGTTAGCTGTGTTACACACCCGTCCATCTTCCCTGAGCAATTCTCTTTCTTTGTCTTTTATCTGTGTTGACGTGTGGCGTGCACGCACAAGCCCCTGTGTGTACGTGTGTGCGAGTGTGTGTGTGTGTGTGTGTGTGTCTGCGTGTGTGTTTAAAGGAGGGTATTTGGATTCCTGGCCACTCTTCAATAAACTCAGGCTGTAGCATGTGGTGATAAGGGCCTTCATGGTGCAAACACTAACTGGAAACTATAACTCCCTCTACACATAGTTTCCATCAAGTGTGCTTATATAGGAACAAGACAGTGAATCTTTAGGGCTCTTTTTTTTATTTTTGAGCAAAAGTTAAAAACAGAGCCAACTGGGCTCCTTCAACAGTGTGCAGTGTTGTCAAGAAATGTCTGTTCAGTGTTGGGTTTCTTTTCTGGACATGATTGTTGAAATTATTGTGGTTTCAGAGGGTTCAGGTAGTGCAGCGTCCTTGGTGTGAGTCGTGACAGTGTGAGGTTGTTGCATGTCATTTCCATCTCTCTCTTTTTTTTTTCTCATTTCCTAGACACTTCTATACAATCTCCTCTTTAAAAGGAGACTCCATATGAGTTCTCTTCTGGATTTTTCTAATGGAAACTTGCACTCAGCTCAACGAAAAGATGGTGACGAAAAGATGGTAACCGAGTTTGCTGCAGTGACTCCCTTCTCTCCAAACCCTCAACCTGAGGGGTTTAAATGAAGCAGCAGCATCATGCACAAACTGTCAGGGCATGTGGAAAAAAAAAAAAGTTTTTAGAGGGGCTGGGGGAAAATAGCATCCTGACTCTCAAACATCGGTGCTTTGACGTTTTGGATTTAGCAGATTTAGATACATAAGAAACACTACCTGCAATGATGCAGAGTAATATCAAAAACCTCTAACAACAACAAGAAAAATGATCAAAAAAATCAAAAATGAACCATTAAATCAGTCTTTTTTAGCCAATTTCAAGTGTTAAGTGCAACAGTAAAGTGTCCTGAATCTCAGAAATGAGTGAAAACCATTCATGAAACCCATCGTTAATGGGTTTCATTAATGGGTTTTTGGCTAGATGCTCAAAATAAGTAGTTTTTTTTTGTGATTTGAGAAGCTTTTACATGCCTTTAAAAATAGTAATTGCTAAAAACTAGCTAAATAAGACCAGAGATGATTCTTCCTGGGGCACTAAACGGCACTGTAATGAACATTATAATAACTCCCCTACAAAACTATTCCAACTTGTAGATGTTTAAAGATATAATATGTGCTCAGCAAATTGCCGTAAAAGCTTAGTGATGGCAAAGGTTATAGCCTGACATTAGCTTTCTACATCTGTTGATTACATAAACACTTTGAAAATCATAAAAGCCTTGGTCATGGTCTGTTTTTTGAGCTTGTTTTGCGAAATAATCATAGAAGTTAATGGAAGAGTCTAATTTTCTTGTCTCGTTACAAGAAGAACAAGGTCGATGTTAAATTCCAGGTTTGTCTGCAAACAAACATAATCCCTGCGGCGCTCTCTTTCAGCCAGTTTTCATGCCTACATGATTGTTTCTACCACTTTAGTATTTAAGAAACTTTAAATTGGTTCTGTTCTGTTTGTATCAATTATTATCAGGTTTAGCAGCAGCATTCAATGTCAAATATCTTTGGAAGTTAATCTATTCTGTCAGGTCATAAAGTGCTGAAATAAATACTGGCAGAACAGTCACAGCTAAACAGGAAACAAGCGTCCCAGTGCCTCCATTGTTTCAGATAAGGCTGATCATGTATGTTTGTTCTGTAAGCTGATTGGCCGGTGAAGCTCAGATAGTGTCAGACTCTGCCCTTCACCGCCACATCTCCTGCCAACAGAAAAAGAAAGCGTCGAACTTTTCACAGTTTAGTCAAATGCACATTTGTTCTGATTTTCAAAGTCATCATGCTGACGGACAAACATCATGAAATGAAGTCAAACACAATCCTGAGTGTAACTCTGATAGCCGAGGTAATATAGCAAATAAAAAAGCCTGAAAACAGGGATTGAGGATGTTGCTGGCTCACGTTTACACTGCTGAAACAAGTGTGAACAATGTAATGAGTGTGAGAGGGACTCGTCAGCTGCATTTCCCAGCTTTCCCATTTTTCCTCCACAGTCATCAAATTAAACAGCTGGTAATGATGATAACTACACTTTATTAGGTCACACAAAGCGCTATATGGAGGCCTTTGTGGTAAAGAAGAAAGCTTTGCCAAAAGATTCCTTATATCAGCTAAAGGGGGTTAAATTTTTAATTTCTTTTGAAGAGTTTAAGTGTGAAAAAGTTAAGGCCAAATATGAGTCGGAGTGTTTTTGCCGTAGTGTCACAGCAGCTTAAAACAGTTTCTTAAAGACATGAAATATCTTTCTCTTAATAGAGGAGTTACAGACGTCTCATTGTTGAGGCAGTTAAAACACTTGTGACCTTGAGGGGGACTAAGGGGAATGTTAAGGAGTAATTTAATGTTTGTTGATACTGTGTGCATATGTGTGTGTGTGTGTGTGTGTGCAAACCTGTGTGCTCATTATTTGACAAGTTTATCGTGCGCTTTGCATTCATATGGTTGAGTTCAAAAGGTTCACAGAATTTCCTCTAGGGGGCTGTCCTTGAATGTTTGCTCAGATTTAGTCAGATACGTTTCATGACAAAAATAAAAAGTAATGTTATGCTGTCTTGAAACTTTTTTTTTTTTTTGGGGGGGGAAAGTTGTTCAGAAGCTCCGACTCGAATGAGACACAGAAGTTGACTGAAGTCTTGCTGTTTAAATCAAAGTCTGACATTTTGGCATAAATATGAGGTGGAATGCAGAAAGTGGATTGAGGAGGTTTCCTGTTTGCATGACTTGACTGTTGACGAGTTATGTAAAGCTTTGATTTGGAAAATAAAAAAAGAGAAGGTTTCTAAGCCTGTTAGATAACACTGTCTAACTGGTTCATTTAAGAAAATATACAAAGGAAAAAAGTATTGGTGCCAGCATAAAACTTGCCTATAATTTTTGATGCCTTTATCAAAAACTGACATGTAATTTGCTTTATTTCCTGCAGGTTTCTCATAGTTCTGGCATGTCTGATCCTCAGTGTTTTGTCTACCATCGACCAGTACCAGGCCCTGGCTTACACAACACTCTTCTGGGTGGTGAGTGTCAGAGCTGATTGGAAGACCTTTCATTAACCATAAAAACATTATTTTTTTATTTATTTGTCTTATTATCAGATTGAGTCTCAAAGAGAGGAATTTTTTTTTTTAGATTGAGAGATCAAACCAAACCCGAATAGACAATCCAGACGAGAGCCCAATCTGGGGTCAGATGGGTGAAGATTGAGCTGCGGGGAGTGTGGGATCAAAACTAGAGACTTTAAAGCTCTGGTCAGAAAGTTTCTTGGTGAAAATGAGTTAATTTGTGCACCTACTTGGATAGTTTTCGATCAGTCTGTGGTGTGAATACCTAAGTCGGTGTGCTCGGCAGAAGCTCCGCGAGGATTTACTTTGCCTCTGAGAGGGGATCTGTGGATCACAGCGATGACTTTTTTACGTTAACTAATTTCACTTAAACTTGCTTTAAATGCAAACGTTTTCAGGGCAAAAGCTGATATGAATATATGAAGCTGACATTCTTCCAGGCTGTGTGAATTTTGCTGTACCCACTCTGGTTGCTTCCATGTCGTATGAAGCAATCAAAGGCTGAGAGACTGACATCTGACGTCTGAATATGGATGTGAGAAGAGTGAAGGAGCATTTAGAAGAAAAAAAAAGAAGAGTAATTGCTTTAATAGCAGCATTAAGACTTGTAGTATACTCACATTAAGATACGGATAAGTGTAACACAACACAAACTGCCTCATGTCGTGGTGCATAACAAGCCAATTCTGCTCATATCTACCAAATAAAAGTGATGCTTGGCGTATCCCTCACTTTCATGCAATTCTGCACACATTATCTTTTTGCAGCTGATAGGAGCAATGCTCCAAAAAGAGATGCAAAGAAAAAAAACAACAGCCAGCTGATGTTAAAAAAATAGGAATCCAAACTATAAAAAATCCCAATAAGATGTGTAAATACATGTTTCAATGCGCCTGTAAGCCAGATGCACATAATATGTGTGTTACGCATGCAAGCTGTGTTTGTTGACATCTTTAATGATCTTGATCAGCGGTCCATGAACTATCTGTGTCTGAAAGATAGAAGCAGACTGATTGAAATTTGGAAGAATCTAAAAATCTCAAGAGCAAGATGCACCTTTTATCTCGTAACAGCACTGTTTACTTTGTAGATACAGCCTGTAGCCTTTCCTCCCTCTGCTGTCTCCTGATCTGATCTTTCCTTTGACTTTCACCATCTGCTCAGCACTTCTGTTTTGTCTGTTTTTGTTTGCTGGCATCTGCAAACAAGCCCCATTCTGATACATGAAGTAGTTGAGGACGAGTTTTGTTCCCCGTCCATGTCAAACAACTCATTTAAATAGATTAAAAAATGATCGTGACTCCCATACAGCAATGCAGGTGATTGAAATTAAGACATTATTGTTCTTAAAAAATGTCACCTGTGTTTGATAACCTTGTTTAATGAAGCAGAGAATAAGAGTAAACAGATGTTTAATTAATTAGGACAGCTTTTTGACTCTGAATCTGCATCTCTTTAAAAAGGTACCATGGAAATGTTTCTGAAACCACAAATATAAAAACTCAGCTTCTGTTGTTTAAGAAGCAATTTCATGGGCTGATTGACCTAACCACTGCCAGACAAAAGCAATTTAAGGACACTATAGCTTTCTTTCCACAAACAATTTCAGAGTGTCCCGCTGGCCTAAGAGGACGGAGACTCCTCCTCTAGAATCAATAGTAAATGGGATAAACTTAACCCCGGGACACCAGCTGCTGAGCACAGGAACCGTTTGGGTGATGGGTGAGTCACTCAAGCTCAGACAAAAGAAACCCCTAAGAAAGGATAAAAAGGACTTGAGGATTTTCTTTATAAGGAGGACTTGAGCGTGCCACATGTGACAAGTTCACCTTGGCCTGAGGATAATAGGATGAAATGGTCACGGCGTTTCATGAGCTTGGAGAACCAGCATCTCAAATCCTACAGGTTCGGCGTTGGGCTGAGGGATGCTCAGGCTGCCGCAGAGGCTCCTCGCCAATGAGTCAGACCTGTAATTAAAAACGAGGAGTGTGAATTTTGTTAACAAATACCACAATATCATGAAATATAGATGTTATAGCGAAGTGTTTTTAAGCCTTAAGTTTACCCTCTGGAGATATTTAATCTTCTTATTCTTTTCCTTCTACGCAGATAATGAATAATTAATGTATGCTACGCTACTAAGCCTACCAAAATCTCAAACATTCATCTCTTCCATCCTCCATCCCGAAGGGACTGTTTTGTACTTTGTGCTTTCTAGTTTAGATTTGCTCTGACCCTGCCACTCTTTTATTCTCTCCCCAAACATCACAGAAGCATCTTCTTTGCCTTGTTTCTTTCTTCCTGCACACTCAAGGTTAACAGAGACCACACTGTTCTTTACTTGGAGATGCGGCGCTGGCTGGCAGTGTTTGTAGTAGTATGTTTGGTCAGATGTCTGGCCGCTTGCCCGAAGGATTCACATTCTTAAAATACTTGTTTGTTTTTTGGATTCCAAAATGGATAGTACTGCCCTATTTTATTACACTCTGCAAAGAAGACCTGGCAACACGAAATGTGTAACTTTGTAATTCCTCTGCAAAAGACCATCCAGCCTCTTATGAATGCAAATGATGTCAGCGGACGGAGAGCTTGAATGAGGGTGTGAGTCGGAGGGATGACAGGGTTGAAATTGAACTGTGGGGTGAAATGAGAGTTGAGCTTGAGGAGATGAGGCAATGATGAGTTTAGGTCAAAGATGCTGTGAGAATAGGACTCCGTATAGGGGAAATGACAAGATGAGGTATTGCTAGTGTTACTGTCGCCCTTACAGTTCCTGGTAATGAGAGAGGAGAAGGTGGTGAAGAAGAGAAAAGGGGACCGGAGGGTTGAGGGATGTCAGAACTGAGAGATATGAAAGATAAAAGGGTTTGAAACATGACTGTAAAGACACAGTTTTACCTGAAATCCACATACACGCCTGCCTACCCAAAGATAATGTTTTTTGTTCAGAACAGGGTTCTTTTGGGTTCTGTCATCTAAAACATGGCTACTAAAATTTCAAATGTCTTCTTATTAAAAACACTTGGTTTGGTTGGCCTAATAAAGCTGAAGGAAGATGAAAGATCTGCTGACGTTTCCTCAGTTCTTTTAGTAGAATCACATTAAAAAAAAATCTCCTGTTATCCAAGCAAAACACTAGAACGATCTCCCCTGACCTGTTTAGACCCTGTTCTTGCTCAGGTCACATGATCTCTAGCAGGAAGTGGAATTTTTCTCACTCTGTAGATTCCAAATTTTCAAATATTCTAAACATTTTTA
>JAPZDZ010000001.1:24338061-24351494 GCA_029783805.1 Acanthurus tennentii | reverse complement strand
TCACATGATCTCTAGCAGGAAGTGGAATTTTTCTCACTCTGTAGATTCCAAATTTTCAAATATTCTAAACATTTTTAAGACTTCGTTTGAAATGCAACTTAAAGTGTGAACTTGATGGATTATTCTGTATTATTCTGAAAAACTTTTCTGTGATTTATATGAAATTTTCTGACCACATCATAGCGTCCCTGTTTTCAAGGCTAAAAATCATCAGACTTAACATTCAAACCAACAGCTAAAAATCCAGCACTGAACCAAACAAACGTGTGAACATGAGTTAGGATGAACTTGAAGCTTCAACATAAAAAAAAACACATTTTTTGATTCTCTCGTGCTTGTTTTTGATCTATTCTTGTTCACCGTATTGCTTTTACGTTTGTTTTGCAACCTTGAAGTAGAAATCCTAACTGAATAAATTAAGAAATGCAACACTTCTCACATTCGCTTCCGGAAACACAACTTAACATTTTATTAGACCAGTTTTTTTTTTTTTTTGCCTTACAAGACTTGTTATTTTAAACTCTCTGTTGTTTCAGTCTGTGACTCTGATGAGGAAAAACATCAGCGATAATTTCAAACTAAAGACGTCTCCTGCTGAACAACAACATGAAACACATCCTCTGTGTGAAACCCACAGCAGTTCCTCCATTCATTCTCTGCAAAATGATAATGTCACCATTAAAAATCTGTGAAAAGCTATTGATCTACTTTCAGGCTCCATTTCTAAATGCTTTTCAATGACTAAGAGACGTGTAGAGGTAATTGCATTCACATCAGTTCATTAATTTCCACATGTTGGTGTAATTTGATGCGGTAATTGATTTCTTTTAAGCCATTTGTCCTCAAGGATCACTGGAGGAAACTTGCATGGAATTGAAATAGCGCAGCTTTAATTGAGAGGATTTAATTGTGTGAGCTTCATGTTTAGCATTGGACACATGCTGCTGTTGATGCTTGTTTCAGTTATTGCCATGTAAATTAGAATTAATGAGAATAAGAACAAGAATGAAAATGAGCTTTGCTTTGTGTAAAGCTAACAAAACAGTCCTACTAGGACCTCGAAAATTCTCTAATTAACAATACTTACAAAATGAAATGTAAGTGGAAAATTCTGTGGTTTGCATGAGGTTTTGTGTGTAAATGTTGTCATCACTGTGACATACAAACTCCCGCCAAAAACACATTTTGTTTTTACATTACAGTTTTTTATAGATATAACAAATTATTTATGATGTAGAACTTAAAGAGCTTTACAGGAGCTGTTAGGCAGGTTTTGCTAGCCTTTGACAAAGCTAGGCTAGCTGATTTCCCTTGTTTCTAATCCTTATAATGTTTAGCTGACTAGCAACCAGCTAGCATGCCGTATAAATCTTAGCAGAGGACGAAATAAGTGCATTTACCCAAATTTTTATCTTTTTCCTCCCAGTAAATTTTGTAAAACTACCAATGTACAGATGAATATTAAAGAATTATTCGACAGGATACATAATCCCTTTTAATGTATCAGGACCAAAGTAATTTCAAAGGTGAAATAAAGAAATGATCAGTGGTTTGGTACAAATTAAACAGTGATAAATGGTCTATAGTCTGTTGAGGGTTAGAATCAATAACCCTTAATGAATTGCTGTGTGAGGTTTTGTTTGAGAAGCTGTGCCAAAAAAAAAGTGAGATTTAAGAGAACAGTTGTGTATCCACTTATCTATAATTCAACAATACTTCTAATATCAGTTTGGGCAGCTGTTCAGGTGGTGTTGTACTAAATGACCTACAAAGAAATCCCTCTGATGGTTATTTCTTTTTTTTCTACATGTCCTTCTCCCTCATTTGTCTGTTCTGCTTCCCTCTTTTCTCTGGCAGGAGATTGTCCTTGTGGTGTTCTTCGGGGTGGAATATTTCGTTCGCCTCTGGTCAGCAGGTTGCCGCAGTAAATATGTTGGCATCTGGGGCCGGCTGCGCTTTGCCAGGAAGCCAATATCTATTATAGGTGGGCGCACAACCCTTATACACACACACACACACACACACACACACACACACCCACACATACATACACATTGTCTATCTGTGCATAGGCTCACAAACAGATGTCTCACTCCCCACCCACACGCAACATTTAAAACAATATCTGTAATATATCCTGAGCTTCCTCCCAAAAATGAAACATCTCAGACAAATTCAGCATGAAATTAAAACAGTCACTGCAACCTTTTTTTTCCCACCTTCCTTTTTATTCTTAAAATTGGAACCTCCAGGTGTTTTTTTTTTTTTTTAAATATGCAGCAATGAATCTTGGCATTAGTATTATTTGTAACCCTTCTCACCTCGAGTGATTTAGAGAATAATTTTGTAATATAAACCAATGCTCATTTCTTAATAGGGGACTTCCCATCCACTTTTTTACAACACACACCTTCCTCTTTGACTTCAACAAACCTGATACTAAAGACAAACCTGTTGTTATGCTGCGCATCTTTTTACACAACATCTGTATGCGTCGGCCATATTTACAACTAAAGCTCTTAATTCTTTATCAATACAGATCTGATTGTGGTTTTGGCCTCAGTAATTGTGCTGTCAGTGGGCTCCAAGGGCCAGGTCTTTGCCACCTCTGCAGTCAGGTAAGAGACATGTGAAGGGTGAAATGTATGTGAGGACACATTGTTTACTTTCTTTTTTTTATTACTAGGCCCTCTAGTTGCAATTAAGGCAAAAGCTGGATCACATAATATCATTTTAGACAATTATGTTCCTTTATGGCAGTTTGGCGGAAGGCTCTGTCAACATGATAGTTCTAACCTGAACAAAGTCGGGCCCCTGAAGACATGGTTTCCCCAGTTTGGTGTTGAAGAGCCACCCAATACATTTAAAATGAATCGGCCGAGTGGGAGCCAGCTCAGGTCCGACATCAGTGGTAACATTCACAACCTGATACCGTGCCAGAGCGTGTAATAAGTCTGCTGGAACACCGTGTCAGAGTCACTTTTTGCCTCCCCTACAAGTGAAAAAGGCACGTTTAATAATATATGTGCAATGTGCCTTTGGACTTTTTAAAAATAAAGGCTGCTGAGAAATTTTCAAGGTAAAAGTCACAGTTTGTTTGAGTTTGGGCACCCGTTCTCCTTAGTCAGTTAAATAAAAAATTTAAAATTAAAAAAACATGGTTCTTTCCTATTTTCCATCCTTCCTTGAATCCACCTTGACCACCTTCCCACGCAGACTTTGTCGCTCTTTAAAACTACATTTGTCGTTCACTCTTAACACTGTCCGCCCCCTGCTTGTTCCACACCTTCGTACACACACGTAACTTTTCACACCTGGGCGAGGCAAAACATGACACTGATAGGCTGTGCTAAGTGGATTGGCAGGTCTATTACCTGCTTTAGCGTGATACTGGGCTAAACCTCACTAATGCTCTTGTGATTGAATGGGCAAAAATCCTGCAGCCAGGCTCTAAAAATCTCGTGGAAAGCCTTCCCGAGAGCAAAGGCTTTTTACAAAAGCAGCTTAATACCCATGGCTCTGGAATGAGTTGTTAAACTATCCCATATAGGTGTTATGTTTGAGTTCTCACAAACTTATAGCCTCACTACATACATATATCTGGTGTGCGTATTAAGTCAGCGATTTAATACCTCTATTATTTTTCAGAGGGATTCGCTTTCTGCAGATCTTGCGAATGCTCCACGTGGATCGGCAGGGAGGAACCTGGCGTCTCCTGGGCTCTGTTGTCTTCATTCATCGACAGGTACATTGCTTTTAGAAGCATATCTCAGGTCCATAGGCATCAGGGCTCCTGATTATTATTAGTGAGCTGAAGGCCTCCTCTCAGGGGATTTATTGCCTCTTCTCATCATGTATTTCTTTTCGCTACTACACAATGCAGATTCTCCACATAGGAATGCATAACACAGCAAAAAAAAGCCATTCAGCAGAGCCAGACAAAAAAGAGCTACTGTGCAGTATGTCAGGGACTGTTGCCCCTCTGGAGTATCATTCAGCTGAGGGACAGAGTGGCCATGATTGCCCCCGATGGCCACTGTAGTCGTCTTCGACGTCTGTGTAAAAAACAGAATGTAATGAAGGTGAGCAGAGCGTCAGGGATGTTGCTTATCCAACCAACCCCTGCTGGGCATTCATGCACTGGCCTTGGCTGATGACCACATCGCTGCTGGCTGAAGCCGAACATCCGCTGTCATTGACTGCAGCTGAAAAGAAAGTCAGAGTTGGTGCAGGGATCGACCTCTTTCACAAAACCGATTCCTACTAGCTAGCTATGAGGCGTGACGCTGCATGAAATGATGCTGCAGAGGGCACTTTAGATTCAGAGTTAAAAAATAATTAGCAAACTCTGGAATAACTGACTGTCACCATGGATACTGCTGGATCATGATTGCTCATTAAACTGTTGTCATACTGTGTTTCTCTGCAGTCCGGTAATGTCTTACAAGCAGTTGCCATTTGTAAAATTAAACATTGCATACCTTATTGGGTGCCTGCAAGGAAAAAGCGAGTAAAAGACATATCAAATGAACCTTTATTGATTCAAATCCATTACGGCTTTTAATTTATTTGAATCCAGGTGCACATTATGTGATATTGAACCAACCGTTACCAGGCAGTGTCTGAGAAGTGTTGTAAAGGTTCAGGCTGCGGTTGTCCTTGGTCGTGTGCATGAGCTGAGAGAAGTACCTCTATTTCTATACGCGTAATTAACGGAGCAGAAATATATTTTTGTATCGTATTCCAGTGCCTCAGATTTATAGACCCAAGGATAAGATTCTGTACTTTAAGCCACGCACGTGATTAAAACAAGCTTTTACAAAGCAACAATGTGGGATTTAAATTTATTTTTATTCCATTGCCAAATACCTGCATGCATCAAGAAAGAAGGAGATTTAAGTGGCCAGTTTTCCTTCACTCTTACTGGTTTGGAGTGGACCTGAATATTGCAAACCCTTCACACCAACGCACAAATGCAGGCTGAGGAGAGAGAGAGGAAAGTGTGTAGGGCCTGTAGGAGATTGACCTCGGGGTTATACTTACTTCTGATTGGGCTTTCAAGGCATCAGAAGCTGATGTCTTGAAAGGCATCAGGGTGCTTTTCTGTGAGAGCTTGGTGCTTTCATGTTCTTTTTTGTCTTTGTTCCTTTTTGCACTACTTTTTTTTTTTTTTTTTTTTGGCTCTAAAGTAATGATATGCTCTTTTAAGACCCCACACACCCCAAAAAGTCCTGCACCAGGAAAATATACTGCTTTATTGTACGACAGTCAATGCATTAGAGGTCAAATTGCAATCAACCAGCTGGACACTAATGCAGAAAATCCAATATTTGTTCCTTGGTAAATTTTCTAACTGTGGCTGAGTCAACAGGAGACATGAATATTTTGTCCTGCCAGTCTCTCACACAAACACATGAAAGTGCAGCCCTTCTGTGTTAACAGCTGGAGTTTTTAAATTCAGTGGAGTTTCATTCACTCTGATCAGTGTCCAGTCTTTGTGTTACAACATCGTTCAAATACACACTGAGTAGCATTTCAGTGTTTTTGTGGCTTGTAAACACAATTTGCACAGTTGTTCTTCGCTGGCAGAATTTCTCCTGAATGTGTTTGCCAAGTCACAGCAGCAGCAACACGTCTACTAAATCTCTGGCAGCAACTCAAAGAAGATGTACCTGAATGCATCAAAGGCAGTTATTTCCAATTACCATTCTCTTATAGGTTGCAAGCAGTGTTGTTAGCTAAAGATTTCGCAGGCTCTAATGTTTAATGCAAATGGTTTGACGCCCGGAAATGTCTGGAACATTCAGAAAAACTACAGCTGACACATTGAGTATCAATGGGACGTAAGTGTTATTCATGTAGGGGTAATATAAGGATAGGTTTGTGTCATTTCACAGGAGGAAAACAAATCCAACATTTTCTCAAATCCTCTTTTTTTTTTTTTTTGCAATTATCTGCTGCTTCTCCTCCACAGCACTCTGAAAAATCTGGGAGTGACAGTTTTTGGCCCGAGACGCGAATGAGAAATTCACTCATCAGGAATTCAGACCAACTTAGTGTGGTTTAGTGCACCGGCACTCTGAGTGGCTAAACACAGTTTAAATCACGCAGTAGGTGAGAGCAAGGAGAATGTTCACTTAAAGATATTTTTCACAAAGCAGTGGTCCAATTACAGTCAGAAAGGATTAGAGTCAAGCACAATTAGACCTCCAGAGCGAATCACAGGCAGTTCCTTATTGAATCTGCAATAAGGTGCTTCACAGTTGTTTTAAATTCAGGGGAAGAGATCAGCTGTCTGGCTTTATTCTTATTTATAGTGATGTTTTAGTCATCAGCAGTCCTCCAATGATTAATGATGATTACAAAACGTGTGCTTTAGCTTAAAATGAGCTGTATTTGTTTCCTGTATAGCTTCATTAAGCACAGTGGGGCACATTATCTTTGTTGTTGTAAAGTCACAACAGCTGTAAGAGAAACAGCTGTAAGAAATAAATACATAAGTACTCAAATAATGTTGTGGGTTTTTTTGCCCAAATTTTTTGGGAAAATTTATCCTCTTAAGTTTTTAGTCGACCGAAAGACATTATAGTTTCATATTTGGTAAAGAAAACATGATTACTGTGGTCTTGTTTACTTACTAAAGCTAGACAAATATGTTCACATCATCAGCCTCTGTGTTATATAATGATCAGTAATTTTTTTTTAAATAAAATAAAAAATAAATATGTAGGATTCAAGCCAATTGATTTTAGGCTTAAACAGCTAGTACTGAAAATTAACCTTAAAATGAAAGGTTATATAATTAAAAATGCAGCTTTGCAGAGCAGGTTTCTAGTTTGATGTAGCTTATTTAAGCGACACATCCACACATTTAACATACAGTATATGTGACCTTGTACATTCAGTAGGACCAAATATGCTTGAAGTCAGTCATTAAGTATTGGAAAAATACTGTATTATTGGTTGTGGTCCTTTGAAATGCTGATAAAATACACAGTTTCAGTCTCACCCTTTTCAGCCACTGAGCTAAAAAATCATCATCAATCCATATTTAGCTTATGAGTGACACGGGCCAGCAGGGACGCCAGAATTGTCGGAAAAAAGATTTTAATTATCATATTCACAGCACATTTGCATGAATATTCACATCCATATGTCATATTATAAGCAAACACAGTCTGACTAGATTCCAGACAGTCAACTGGTGCACTAATATTGCAGCCGTGAGGAGGAATGTGGAGGAATTCACTGGAATGATCACTGTGTTGTTCACTGTTGATTCTGAAATATGTCATGTATTTGTGTTCATGTTCATGTTTCATTTCAGGAGCTGATCACCACCTTGTACATTGGCTTTCTGAGCCTCATCTTCTCCTCGTACTTTGTCTACCTGGCAGAGAAAGATGCAGTCGACAGCAGCGGCTCCACCGAGTTTGGAAACTATGCCGATGCCCTGTGGTGGGGGGTGGTGAGTGTTTGTGTGTGTGTGTGTGTGATGGTGTGTGAATGAGTGTTAAACCCGTGGTGATTGTAAGGGGCTTGGACAGAAGTCAGAAGTGTGTTTTCTTCACTGTTTAGAATTTGGCTTCAGTATTTACATTTATATAAGAAGTTTCCCGTCTCTTTTGTACTTGTGTGATGTATGTTAAGTTTTGAGACACTAATTTGATGTGTTTATTGCAGAATTTTTAATTTCTCATTCATTCATTATCATTTATTTAAAGAAAAAAAAAATTTGAACACATAACCAACACAAGAGGGGTATTAATCGTCTTTATACTCTTTAAGTTATTAAATAACTAAGTAACTTTCTCGATTAATTACATTTTACCTGTTTTGTTCATTTATTTAAATTCTGCTAGTTAATTAAGATTATTTATTATTATTTGACAGACTATCAATAAGAAGCTCTCAACCTTACTTGCTTCCAGTCTTAAATTTTAATTTGATTTTATTCAGATAAGTTTGTAACATTTCACAGTGACACTAAATGTTTAAAAAAGTTTAGTTTACTCATTTTCTAAATATGTTTTTTGTGACTTTCTCATCTTGCCAACAGTAAGATTTTTGCAGAAAAACAGCATTTGGCAAGTGAAAGGTCAAAATATAGACTCTGTTTTATCTTTGCTACTGTTGTTACAGTAGGAGTTGTGTTAAAACCCCGGGGCACATCCAGTGGGCCGCTAATGCAAGCAGCAAAAAAACAAGCAGTCGAGAATACAAGATGAAATTTTATTTTCAGACACCAAGTCACCACCCACTCTGCTTCATGGAAACTTCAGGGATTCTGATATTAAAAACACACACGCACGCACACACACACTGCAAAGTCATAATAACTTCTCTGTGAGGTTTACTTACTGTATTTACTGTGAGTTTTATCAGGTTTGGGTCCACTTTCACATACTCACAGTCTCCTCTGTGTACTCTCGCTGCACAAAGATGTATGTGGGAGTCAGAGAGGTGAGAAGGTCAGAGCTGGTTTCATGTGTTACAGTAAAGACTCAAAGAAAATTGATCCCAACAGGCCAGAGGTGTTTTGAAGCCTCAGAAGAAAATCAAAGCCTTTTGATGTGAAGCATCCTATAAAATGACAAAACATTGGAATAATTTCCTTATGAAGCTGTAACTACTTTAGTTAAAAGTAGTGAGGCCATGATGTTCACACTCTTGATTCGGACTGAAATATTATCATGATGAAGTTTAGCACGTTCATGATTCACTTAAAATATAATGCAATAACTTGTCATAAAGTTGATCTCATAACTTTTTTTCAAATTTTCATTTGTTTAGTACTGTTGTTAATGTGTTAATATCTGCAAAATGAGTGACAGTCTCATCCGCCTCTGTTGTTCTTTGTGTTTAATACTAAGAAGAAAACATTAGCATGCTAACACGCTAAACTGAAGTGATGAACATTACAGCTGCTACACATCAGCATGTAGGTGTTCGCTGTTAGCACTCTGATGCTAACGTTTACCTCACCACTGCGCACAGCTGTGAATCCGCTAACAGCAGTGTGAGCTTCACCAGACAAAACCTGCCAGAATGAAACACCTTTTTCCAAATCCTTTTTTTTTTTTCTTCTCTCTCTTGAAAGGTGACAGTGACTACTATTGGATATGGAGACAAAGTGCCCCAAACCTGGATTGGAAAGACCATTGCATCCTGTTTCTCAGTCTTTGCCATTTCCTTCTTTGCTCTGCCTGCAGTGAGTAAAAAGAGAAAATGCTGAAGTGATGCAGTTTTTCAGGCTGAGGTGTCTCGCTTGTGCTCGCAGTGATGTGTGTTGTTTTCAAACTCTTATCATTATCAATCCTTCTCTAATGTTTCCCAACACATGCAAATGTTTGCCTCCCTGATAAAAAAAGCATGTTTTTATTTAAATAACCGAATGGCCTCTGTTCGATTAACTGAACCTAATAAGTAATTAGTTTAGTCTGACATGTTTTAGTATCCGCTGCACAGACTTGAAAGGGCTGCACTTTAAGAGTGCTGGAAGATTTATAGGCTCACATACTCTAATAACATTGTGCCATAAGTGCTGTGAGGTACTTGACAAGCCTCACAGTGGCTTTACATTGTGCTCTTATTTCTCCTGCCAGTTTATTATTGAAACAGAATTCAGCTTAAAAGATTTACATTAGATTTGATCCTTTTTGTTACTGAATTTCTGTCAAACTTCATTGGAAACCTTTTCTGTCAACTGTGGAAGCTGAGTTGGTGCCTTCTCCTTAACAAACACATATCATATGTGACAATCTGAGGACATTACAGTTAAATGCAGTGAAGATCAGTGAATTTGCTTTGAAACATTTGTAATCTCGTTTTTGTGCATAAAGGAACAGGGAATAGCAATTAAAGCCAGGTTGTAATTTCAATATTTGGATTATTTTTTAGTTCAACAGTTATACAGTTAATGAAACATCTGCGCTAATTAGAGCCCAAACAGTTTTAAATTTGTAGTTACATCAAAAACAAGAAAAGCAAGGAATCCCTCACATTTAAGAAACTGTAAGTACTGTCAGTGAATAATAGACCTTAATATTGCAGTATTAAACAGCACATTTGTCCTTATTTTTTGGTTAGCTTTGTGTTTATTTCCGTCTTCTTGGATCATGCTGCTGGCTGTAAGTGTGTAGTTAAATCTGGATTAATGAGCAGTAACTCTGCTGTGCTGTTGTTCACAGGGAATCTTGGGCTCCGGCTTTGCCCTGAAGGTGCAGCAGAAGCAAAGACAGAAACACTTCAATAGACAGATTCCTGCAGCTGCCTGTCTCATTCAGGTATTTATACTTGACCATTAAATACTGAAATAGAGCCACAAAAACAGCCAGCGGACTGAACTGTCTGAAAGTCTTATTTTTTGACACCATCCTTTCATGTAACCTTTACTTTCTGTCTTGTTCGTACACGTGTTGGCATGAAATGAGTCCTGTCCAACCAATAATTGCTATTTTCACGCTCCTTCAGACATCATGGAGATGTTTTGCAGTGGAGAACATGGATTCTGCCACATTCAAGATCTTTTTGAGAAAGAGATCCCACCTCCCCGCCTCCTCTCTGTCAACCCCCAAGCCCAAGAAATCGGTTAGTAATCACTTTATACACTTCGCTGCGACTGCTTCTAATATTCAGTTTCCAGTTTATTATATACACAATGGCAAAGCCGTTGCAGTATGAAGCAACAGCTCTGCAATACCGTAAATCCTGCCCTCATGACGGTTGTGTCATTTCTTTTTATTTGAGGGCTGCAGTTTGTAGAGGGTTTGAAAGTGGTGCCACAGTTAAACTTCTGTAATGGTTCCCTCGGCTTTTATTTATAAATGGAATAAATCAAAGTCAGAAGACCGCAACTCCATCTGACGTCCAGTGTAAAACAGAATCAGGGCAATTAGAGCTAAAAGCATTCTTTGATACTGTTGAAACGGTGCCGCAGATTATTCCTGCTGTTATTAAAAACAAACTTGTCGGAAAAATATAAAAACATATCGGCTTTATCACTCACATACATGTGAAATATGTCCGGGTGCCGCATATAAAGCAGAAATGAAATGAAGAATGATAAAAATCTGTGACCGCAGACAGTCAGATTCTCTTCATTCCAGCAGAGCAGAAATATTATAACTGTGTTTAAAGGACTAAAAAGATGAAGTGTGTGCTCGTGTGATTTTTTTGGAGGATCAACTGTAGTGTTGCCAGCGTGACATTGGTGTCAAACAAGTACTGTGTGTTCCTTTTACAGCAAAACTCTTGGCTGTTATTTGAGGTCTCTGTGTTTCTTACGCAGGTGAAGATAAGGAGAAAGCTGAAGAGCACTGACAAGGACAACGGTCCGACTTCTCCCACAATCCCCAGCATCACCTTCGACTCCGTGTTTGACAGTGGGAGGGAGCTGAGTTCGGATGTTTACAGCACTGTGGAGACAGGTACTGCAGCTGCTCAGTTAGAGAAAAACCTCGATTGCAATAGAACATATTGGAAAAATACACACCTGTGCTGTTGCATAATGCTGCATTAAACAAAGCTCAAGCTCCAAAACTTAATCGGTTTCATTAAAATCAGAATAAACACTTACAGTGTCACTTAAAATGCACATCAGTGTAAAAAAGATCAGACTAATGTTGCACTGGGTTAAAAAAAAACACATTTATTGAGAAAACAAACCAAAAAAAGAAACTATTTGATTTGAATTTAAGCTGACAATGAAAAAGTTTTTTGCTTTTTGCATTATGAAGTAAATATTGATCGCACAACGTAGTGGCAACAGAATAATGACACCATGAGTATTTATATCGGTTCCCGATAAGCCTCACTTTCAGTCAGCAAATCTGCCTGCCACCGGGTACCATCTCCCGGGAAAATGAAGGTTCGATCTGCTTCTATCTGCTTTCATGTCTTCATTATAGACTAAAGGGATGAATAAACTTATGCTTTCTCTTCTGATGTTTTCTTCTCGTCCCTCCACCCTGTTGTTAACCCCTACTGTAGTTACTTGTTCGCAGGAGGAAATACTTAAACTAGGTCTATGCTTCATACAAAAATTATGAAAATTTCACTTCTTTTTTCCTCTCTCTCTCTCTCTCTCTCATTTCCAGAGTGTTGATCATTTTTTCACAGAGTTCTGTTGTTGGTAGTTGCTGTGCTCTGAGGGAAAAAAAAAAAAGAATGTGAACTGGTTGTCTTTGCCTCAATCTCACCCCTCGGAAGCACTTTATAATCCTGCACTTTTTGTTGGGTTCTTAACCACAGGAAGGAGAAAAACTGAGGTCCAAACAGTGCGCCGTTAAACTTATAGAACACTACTTGTGCAGTCGACACTCCTCTATTAATTTATTTTCAAAATATGCTGCTGCTATTATGTTATTAGTTAGTTTTTGTTACAGAAACATACGGAAAAAAAACAAGTCCCAGGTGAGTCATATTGCACATTTTCTTTGCCTTTCTTGCTGTAATGGCTTCTGCACACAGGGATGCGGAGTCAGAAAGAAGAAACTCAGAGGCAGAGCTTTTGAAAGGAGTCAGTTGTTTACTTGGTTAGAAGTTCAAGGTAGAGTTTGGCAACAAGTAATCAGTCATCTAACAAAGCAAGGCGAGGGCCAGGCAAGCGGAACAGGCAGGCAAGAAAATGAAACGAAGGCCGGGGAGAGTCAAGTCGGAGTAGTGAATTAGACAATCTGGCAAACGCCGCGGGGAGAGAGGGCTGTTATATATGCAGGGAAGATAATGAGGAAATGGGGAACAGGTGTGCTATAGTGAGTGAGGGGATCAGGTGACTGGGTGACATCAATGGCAGGAAAACACTGAGGGCAACAACAGGGCAAGAAGGGGGGGGGGCACGAGCAGTACGAGCTGTTAATGACTGAAAAACAGGCAAAAAAAGAGCCAAAATGAAGCTAGCTGAATGGAGGCAGGCATGACAGGTGCAGGGAGTTACTGCTGGAGTTTTGCTATAAAAGTTGCCAAAACAAAGCAACCAAGGCCTAAATAATTTAGACAGATCCTAGTGGTTGTCCATGCTGCTCGTGTGGCTGTGGAGAGGATGGAAATGTCAGTGTATTCAGCTACTTTGGACCAAACCAAAATCTTTTAAACAAAAATGATATGGATTGTCATGAAATTAATTTTGTACAGATATTCATTCAACCCAGCTGACTTTTTATCTGGCAACAGGTGTTAAAGTTTTCACTTATAAAATTCAGTATTTGAACAACAGCTGGTCGGATGATGAATAATATTTAGCCCTCATGCATCATTTCAGTTATTATGTAACATCAACACTCTTTTTATTTCATATTACAAATTCATTTTCCTGTATTCCTGCCTGATATGAGCCACACACATCCTCCTTTCATCCACGATACAAAGACAGTGATTTGATAGACAGACAGATAGACAGATAGATAGATAGATAGATAGATAGATAGATAGAT
>JAPZDZ010000001.1:24289441-24311174 GCA_029783805.1 Acanthurus tennentii | reverse complement strand
TGGGTAACTCCCTGTCGTGATGCTTTCACAAGGCAGGAATATTTTAAGACCTATGGGGCCCTCTTGTGGTGAAGTTTTCAGATGGTTGCTCCTGTTTTAAACTCAGTTGGTTTTAAATATTAATGATGCAAAACAAACCTTTTTCCTGCAGGCCCTCCTCACAAAGATTTGGTGGGGGGCGATGACGACAGACACCGCCATCTCCAAACTGGTGGTGTCTTTCTGCTGTCCGCCACTCATCTGGACCAACCTCATCAAGTTCAGGTGATCAGTCTTATGCTACCCAGACATTTCTCCCAGCCATGAGGATGTTCTTGTTGTCTTTTGTTGTGTGCATCACACTCTGACATGTTTTCTCAGTGATGAGGAGCTTGATAATCGAAATGACCGCGAACAGTTTGTGGAGCTCGACAGTCTGGATACAGAAAAGGCTTTACTGTTAACTGATGACGACGACAATTTGTGAGTCTGCAATCAAATATTACTTTTTTTTGTTTTGTTTTTAAACAATCAGATTATAATGTTTTGTAAAATTCTTATTCCTATTCTCATTGTTTCCTTTTTTTTATTATGGAATATGCCATTATCTTGCATTGTATATTGAGGATTAAGCTGTAGTTGACCTCAGCATTCAGTGAAAGCATAAATGTCAGATGGCACTGTGCTGATTTAAATTTTAATTTCAGCTTAATTTTTAATATCCCCAAGCTGGCATTTGTCTTGCAGCCAAGTTAAGCACAAGACACACAATGACTTGACCAAAAAACATGAAAAAATAACCAACATATAATAATAATGAGTAAAAGACAAGCTGGAACCCACCACAAAAGATTTAGTACATTTCGCTGCCAACACAGTCTTTAAAAAGTAAAGGTTAAAAAAAGTTCAGGAAGGACTTGAGTTTTTAAATTTTTTTCGTTTGTTTTTCACTCTTTGTTTTCGAGGAACTCCCCACCTGGAGGTCCAGAAGATCAGAGCTGCGCCTCCGTCTGGTGGCGTTTCTTACTCCGCCGCTGGCGTCGCTTTTGGAGCGCTCCTGTCACCGTGTTCCTCGGCAACGTCATCATGTACTTCGCCTTCCTCTTCCTCTTCACCTACGTGCTCCTGTTAGACTTCCGCCCACCGCCGCCCTTTGGCCCAGGAGCCCCAGAGATAATACTGTACTTCTGGGTCTTCACATTGGTGCTGGAGGAAATTAGACAGGTGATTGTCAAACTATCAAATTACTTACTGTTCATCTTTAAGTTTTAAGACAATAATTAACAAATATTTTGTTGAGGATGCAGTTTGACCCCAATCTGGAAGCAATGTCACTTTTTTTTTCATGTGATTTTTCATCTCATCATTCCACATATTTGTCAGGCCTGACATAGCTCAGACATATCTGTGTGGGCGATGAGGTGAGTCACCACACTGACTTCATCTCTCTGAGGTTTTAAGGATTCATGAGTCCTCTACTTCCCTGTTTGACTCCCCTCCCAGTGAACCAGGTCAGACAGGCATGAGTCCTTATTGCACTGATCCCGTTGAGCCTTCCTCCCCTGGGCACAAAAGCCCCAGATGAGACAGGCCTTCGCCGCTCTTCCCTCTGCTCACCCTTTTTTTTTAATGTGCAACTTAGAAAGTCCCTGAGCTGAACAGAAATATGGCACAGTTTTGTTTTTTGTTTTTTTTTTTATTAAAGAGCCGCTCTGCTAAAGGCGGCCCTGACACGCTGCCAAGCCCAGAGGTGCGTGCCTCTCCCTGTGGGTAGAGAGTGCCACAGAGGCCTCTGTTCTTACCATACTGTCACACAACAAGGTTGGAGATAATATGTTTACCAGCTTTTTAAATCTGATGGATGGGCTGGTGCAAGGCTGCTTGCACAAAGATGCAACAACCATTATGTTGCTTGGTCATCACATTGGCCTCAAACCATTTGCTTTAGAGCGATCAAGCGCTGGTTGTTGATACACTTAAAAGTGCCCTGTTCAAACCACAGGAGATAAGTCAACCTTACACTCTGAGCGTCAGAGATGTTTTACAGGAATGAGAATTTAGGACACTGCAGGTGCTTCTGAAGCAGCAGGAATCTGTACCTGCTAACTCCCTTTTGGCCCTGCAGGTGTGTCTGAAAAGGGCTCTAGTGTGTGTGTGTGACCTTGCAGAAGGCAAATATTATTCAGGTCTTGTACAGAAATAAAACATCTTAGTTCAGCCATAAGAGATGGTTTAAAAAGGCTAAACAAGTTCAATGCCTCATTTACCTAGAAACACCTTCAACCATTCAGATTTTGAAAATAAAACTGCATACTGTTTGAAATGGAAACTCTACAAAAGCACACAACCTGAGGTTAAAAACAGATTTTTCATCTCATGCAATGTATAATGCAGTTCCATTTTTATTCAATAATAATAATAAAAGGTACAAAGAATACTCATGAAGACTTTAATAAGAAAAAAAGTCATTTCTTTCTATCAGATCACTAACTCTACTGACAGACAAGTATATTCTAACATGTTGGAATCAGAAATAAAAACCAAGGCTCAGTCTTACAGCAGACATTAAAGGTGAGTTGTCTGATCACAGGTTTGACCAACACTTCCTCTTGGACAAATTCCAAAGTATACTAAGATGCTCCTGATAGTCAGGACGCTTGCTGCCATCAGTGTGTGCAAGTTTGCATGAATAACCGGCAAAAAATCATAGAGTGCTTCGGCTGAAAGTGGCATATAAATGCAGCCATTTAAATGTCCCATTTTACTTGTCATCCAAAGATAAGGTTGCCAGAAAACGGCAGACTGCTTTTCAAATGAATGAATTTTTTGTATGTACAAATACAATTATTTTTATTGTAACACAAAAAGTTTAGATTCTAAATACTGTTATGCTTCTTCTTTTAAAACACAGAGCTTCTTCACAGATGAAGAGATAAGCATCTTGAAGAAGTTCAAACTCTATGTCGAGGATAACTGGAACAAGTGCGACATGGTTGCCATCTCACTTTTTGTTGTTGGGGTTTCATGCAGGTACTTGATATCACAGTAAACACCATTAATGACATAAAATACAATCAATAAGGGTTAAACAGAATAAACTGCACAGTAGTTAATATCTGTTTTCATCGATCCTGCAGGATGGCAAACGGCACGTACGAGGCAGGAAGGACAGTTCTGGCAATAGACTTCATGGTGTTCACTCTTCGCCTGATCCACATCTTTGCCATTCATAAACAGCTGGGCCCCAAGATCATCATTGTGGAAAGAATGGTGACCAAAACATAACTCTGCTATCTACACGTTTTAATAACAAGAATGTTAAGAAATGTCCATAGCCAAAGGTAAAGAAGATGAAAATACATTTTGTGCTTCTCTTTCACAGATGAAGGATGTTTTCTTCTTCCTCTTTTTCCTGAGTGTGTGGCTCATTGCGTATGGTGTCGCCACCCAGGCTCTTCTCCACCCCAATGACCCCAGGATTGACTGGGTGTTTCGCAGAGCCTTGTATCGCCCCTACCTGCACATTTTTGGCCAGATCCCCTTGGAGGAAATAGATGGTGATTTACAGTAAACATATATATCTACATTTATTCGGTATAAAGAAGATTTAATTCGTAAATGTGTGTTCATCCATGAGACATGTTTGTTCTGTTATATTTTGATCATGTAGGCCCTCAGGGATGGCTTTCTATTGGACTGAATGTTATGTCCTATAATCAAATTTTCTTGCTTTTTCATTAAATGGAGCACAGCTGCTCGGATGCCTGAAATGAACTGCACCAATGACTCAGAGGAGATTATCATGGGCCTACGGCCGCCGTGTCCAAACATCTATGCCAACTGGCTGGTCATCCTGCTGCTGGTTATCTTCCTTCTTGTTACCAACGTGCTGCTGCTGAACCTGCTAATTGCAATGTTCAGGTCAGGGGAGTCCAGAAACCCATCAACACCGCTGACGTCTGTCTGATGAAATGCACCGCACCAGTAGCTTCTTCTCTGATGTTTGACGGCTTGATGATTTTTTTCTGTGTTTTTCTCAGCTATACGTTCCAGGTAGTTCAGGGCAACACAGACATCTTCTGGAAGTTCCAGAGATACAACCTGATCGTGGAATATCACAGCCGTCCAGCACTCGCTCCGCCCTTCATCATCATCAGCCATCTTTCTCAACTCCTACTCAGCCTGGTCAAACAGCCAGAGTCCAAGCAGGAGCATCTTGGTATGAGGCTTATACGTGCATTTTTCAGCATATTATATTAGGAACTATTTAGATATTCTACTTTATTTGAAGCAAATACTGAAGAGGATTTTTAGGGATTTTCAGGTTGAATCAAAATTAAATGAAATACTGGGAATCCCACTGTGTTCTTATCTCTGTACCTCACCTGTCCAACCCATAGAAATTGTCTGTTAGTTAATTGGATATTGGACTCCCTCCTTGTGTGTGTGTTTTTACAGAGAGAGAGCTGCCGGCAGGGCTGGACCAGAGGCTGATAACATGGGAGACGGTGCAGAAAGAGAACTACCTGGCCAAATTGGAGCGCCAGCACTGGGAGAGCAGTGAGGAGAGACTCAAGAGTACCTCATCAAAGTAATTATTATTATTATTATTATTATTATTTTTTACACATTTTGTAAAAGAAAGGTGAGCACTGCAAAGCTGTTACTTGCTAAAAATCTCTTCTGCCCCCTAGAGGTAAAAAAAGGAATCACTACATCATTGAGTGTGGTTTTAACTGATTTTTATTGTGACAAAGGGTTCAGACTTTGCTGAAGATTGTGGTTGGATTTAAAGACCAAGAGAAACGGCTAACATCCATGGATGCTCAGGTAAACCTGGGAGACATGACCTCAACGGCACCGTTTTCCACATAATCCTTTTTACATTAAACTCAAACTTGTAATGATCTGACAGTTTGTATGACCCCCAGTCATCTCCGGCTCTGTCTCCAGATCAGATATTGCACAGAGGTGTTGTCCTGGATGGCAGAGTGCTTTGCTCAAAGCACTCTCAAGTGCGAGAGAGACGCTCCAAAGGCTCCACGTAAGACCGTAAAAGTCAAAAACATCAAAGAGTGATTCATAATTGATAATTACGAGGGGTGATGAAAAAGATTGTTGCCTCAGGTAGAGGGAGATGAGTTTTTCCAGCTCCTCTCACATGCATGTGCAGTTCCACTCTTTTGCATAATTCCTCAAAGGGTTGAACTGTTGAACTGTACCTGCATGCAGTGAACGCTGTTTGACTCATCTCTTGCTTCCCGAGGTCACGAACTCATCAGTCACCTCTTATGTGAAATACTATTCTGCTCTTACGCAGCAGTACGTTTCAAGTGTATTTGTGCACTTCTATTTTTTGATTTTTTTTTTTAAAATATGAATATTCAATGCCATTTCAGTGTCTCTAGCAGGCTCTAAGCCAACCTGCAGTAAGGATGCACCTCAAAGTCAACCGCAGAAAAAAGAAGAAAAAAAAGAGGAGGGGGAAGCAAGACCAGTTCACCCAGGATTTGGAGCAAACAAAAAATTTCCTTACATTGATGAATAATAGTGAGGAGTGATTATCTTTTTTTTAGAACATTTTGAGGTATACCGTAATTTCCAGACTATAAGCAGCTACTTTTTTCATACACTTTGAACCCTGCGGCTTAAACAATGATGCGGCTAATTTATGGACGAAAATAAACGTGAAAGTATGTGACGAAGTAATTCTGAGGCTGTTCAATTCTGATACTGAAGAAGACAGCTTAAGTGGTTTTCCTTTTAAATCTAGTGGGTGCGGCTTATATTCAAGTGCGCTCAATAGTCTGAAAATTATGGTAAGTTTGTTTTGACTTGTGGAAAGAAAATGATTTGGTTTTGACTTTTAAATTAATAAAATGAAGTTGGATGTGTTCATAGATGTCTCCCTGGTTTTTGAGTGTTGTTGCAGAAATTTTTCTAAAAACAACCCCAAATACAAAAAAAAAACTGGGACAATGCTTAGTGCATAATAAAAATAAAAAACAAAATGATTATTTGTTAATCCCTTTTAAAATTTTCTTAATTTTGTCAGTTAGGACTGCTTATTTGCAAATGATTGCTTTGTCTTTTAATTTCGTTTAATATAGCATCCCATGCTATTTCATTATCAGGCTCAGATGAACTGATGAACCAAATTCACCCAATGGGTTTCATTAATACTACAAATTAAAATTTAGATTATTAAAAGACTTGTCAGAGATAATCATTTTTAAAAAAAATAAAAAGATAGCTTCAGCATTTCTGGAAACATTATGAATATTATTACAGCTTTCTGTTGTAAAGTATCCTAAATTCACTTTTGAGACAACTCATAACTGCTTCTACATTAGGAAATGTTTCCTTCAGTGTACAAAAGTCACAGCCGATGGTTAACTGAGTCACTTATAAATGACATAAAATTGACAGTACATAAAAAAACCCCAACAACTCAGAAATAAAACTGTTTATTTTTTCATGTACTGTGCAAGTCAGTATAGGGCATACAATGTTAGACACTACAAAGGCTGTGAGTTCAAGTAAGCTGGTCATTAAGACTAGTCCCATTAGTATCAGATTATAGGCTGAAATTCATGGCGAACAACCTCTATCAATGTTTACAGTTATCACACAAATGAATGGCATCATATCTATTCACTGTTACAGATGGAGAAACAAGACACCAAAACGACACATACAACACACAATATACAATACAATATATTAATCACACTAAATAAAGGCTTTTCAGGCACCATATGGACTTATAGTTACAACACCGACCCATGATGATTGCTTTACAGTATATCTACCCTTAAAATAGTTAGGTAAAAAACTTTTGTAGGCCTCGTAAATTCTGCAAGCAGCGTAGTGACAAATATGCATGGCTTCAATGCGATACACAAATTCAACAGTGATGATAAAACCAATCCTCTACATTGAAAAAAAATGTTAAAATATTTTTTTTGCTGATGCCTGAAGTACAGTACAGTCAAAAGAAGTGGGTCATGAAATGCTTTATTTGGAAAGCACATGACTGTGAGTCTTCTTCCTATGCCTCACAGTGACTTCACTTTAAAAGGTACCCAGTGGAGTGTCAGTATTAACAGTTAAGCCGACAGTTAGTTTATTCTTGAGTAGATTTCCCAACTAATATGCAAAAAATGCAAACTTTTAACACTCTGAAACATGCATTGAAACATGCATTTTTTCCAGATACACAAACATGCGTTAGCTAAAACTCTTTTTCATCCTTTTGCCAGAAGCTGCTCATCATGTTGCCACAGCAAACACCCATCAAATCAGGAGATGTCACACAGCTCTCTTTTTATTTGATGGTTATGGCCAAACTTCTTTTTTTGCTCTGATGGCTGCTCCTAATGACATGATACTCTTTTAAGTAGTTTCATTCAAAAATATAGAAAAAGAAATGTTTTTGATAGCATTGATTGTTAAAGCTCCCAATTACACTTAAATTAAAGTTGCTAACTAAGCACACAAACAGACACAAAAAGTTGATCAGGTCCCCATTTTTTGGATTCATTGCACATTAACATTCTCTTATAGCCAATCAGCAACCTCTCTGCATAGATGATTGGAAAGAAACGATCTACTGTTAGAAGTCTTTTATAGTTTTTTTTTCGTTTTTTTACTAAAACTGTGATCGGAAGAGGCTTTTCAGAGCATTTGAATCACTTCTTGATTGTTTCACAGCAATTTATTTTATATAGTTAGTTATTGGATTATGGTTTTTTGGGCTCCAGAACATCATGACTCACAGCATCAGTGTGAAGCCTTTACTTTTGTTGAGAACATAAAGCATGTGTCCACATGGACAAGTGCATACCTGTATGCCCTTATGTGCGTGTTGAAAGAGAGGATTAGGTAAAAACTACACGGTGAATCTGCTCAACAGAAAACACTGCTCCATAGTGCCACTAGTGGTAAAAGCTCCACAGAGTAATTTTAACATTCAGTGCTGTCTCAAACAACCAGACCAGGAAAGCAAAGTATAGTTATAAATTTCAGTCTGCAGGCAGCAAGTGCACAGCTTAAAGTTCAGCTGATTAAACTCGGCTAGTTTCCTCAACTTTGGTACCATGGGAGTACATGCATTTGAAAACTAATTAGAAGAGTTTTATTTTATACTAATGTACAAATATATTTACTAAAACAAAATCAACACATATTTAAAGGTCGGCAAGAAAAAAAAAAAAAGACATTCTCGCAGTGACACTATGTAAAAGGGAACATTAACTTCCTCCTGAATGAGCATCAGTTTAAATGAAATGAACAGTATTAAAACACTAGGAGATGTACTGTAGTGACATCTCAGCATGATGATGATCCACACATACGAGTTTGACTTCAGTCCCTTGAAACTGAGGCTTCAGGTCCTCTAGGCTGCACTGTCGGTCCCTCGCGGTGATGCATACTATCAAAACGTGATGTCACCTCACATCGGATAAGTAGAGTGTCATCTTTAACAAAAGCTCTCTGACTCAGCTGTTGCAGGTGCAGAAAGGTTACATAGCCAAATCCTTTGGGGTTGCGATTGATGGTGGGCTTTTGAAAGGCCTGCAGGTCAGGTTTAGTCTCCATCACTTCCATGTGGTGTTGACCCTCGGGACCCTGGTCTAAGATTGAAAGGCGGATGGTGCCCTGGAACGGCCAGGTCAGCTGTGAATCATAAGCTCCTTGCATGGTGTGGACAAAAAGGGAGATAAAGTTGGAGCAGCGTGGGGCATTAGGGGTCTGCAGGTGCAGGCGCAGGCACAGTTTATAGCCTGGCCGGCCTGTATAGAAGCCAGGGCTGTGCTCAACCACTGGCTGTCCTGCTTCTTGGCTCCGCAGGTGGACAGAGAAACCTTTGAGTTGCCAGATGAAGATGCCGTTACACTGCTGAGACTCCAGTTCCTTCACTGTTTCCTCCAGCATTGAAACTCTGCGTCTGAGCTCTGCGAGCTGGCCAGCCTGCGGAAGAGATGGGACATTAATTTCAAATGACAAAGGCAAACACAGTGTTCTTGCATGAGGCATAGAGTGAGTAGCAGAGAAGCAACAACAACATCTTCAGAGCCTCATCTCTGTAGACACAGGCCGCATTTAAGGCGAGGCATGGTGTGTAGGCCAACAATTTTGGCAGTGCTTAAATCAAAATAAGCATTCATTGTGGTTACACCGCATTGATTAAAAACAGATGTGAATCAGTTTCTTCAAATATGTGTGAGATGGAGGACTGTAACGTGACTAAATTGCCTCCTGCTCAAGCACACAATATGCTGCCATTACTGACCCTTTAGGAAAAGCTGAAAGGAGACACAACTTAATTAGCATGTAATTATAAAGCTCTATAATCAGATTGAGACAATGACAACAACACTTGATTTTTACTGGAACCACACTTTTCTACAGAGCAAGTTTTAAATTTCATTTTCTTCTCTTTATTCACACACCCTTTTTAAATAAGCAGCGTCTAAACAAACAAAACATGTCTCTTTACAACCACCAGCCATCAGTCACCACACAAGTATGAGGTGTGATTCTTTGATTTGTCTTGTGACATATTTCACAGACAGACACTGAAACTGTTGTGACAGAAGTGATGTTTTTTTTTGTGGTTTGATGCCCATATGACTAAAAAACCGATCATCTTTATTGACAATTTCTGCTGGGAAAGACAAGAGAAGAAAAAGGCATGACAGTGAATCTCTAGATGAAGCCCGACTGCAGTCAAGTCGAGTCACATGACTCACACAGGCTGTGCGGGCGTTAACATGGGCGTCAAAACAAGTAGTGAAAAATTCTGTGACATGCCTGAGCTGCTTATGCAGTTAGTGTATCCAGGCCATCATGAAAACAAAATGTGATCAGAGATTTTGTGATTACACAGACAAACCGCAAGCAAATATTTGTTCTATTAGTATTTCAAAGGTCAAGGACTTTACCTGTGTTTCTTTCAAAATGATGAGCTCACGCAGCTGGTGATCCTGCTTTACCAAACGTTTATCCATCTCCCTGAGCCCCTGCATCACCTCGTTAGACTGATTAGGGGCACAGTTACTGTTGCAGCTCACGGCTCCTCTGGGTCCACTACAGGCTGGTACTGATGCTGCAGCTCCTTGATCATCAGATGAGACAGAAGGTCCCAGCGTCCACGTGGTGCCATTGAGGCTAAGGCCACGCAGAAACTCAGCCATGTAGCGCATATGCATCTGTGTGAACTCCTGCATGTGCTGAGCCAAGTTGTGGCGCTGCATCTGCAGGGGCAAACAATTTTGTCTTTGTGACGTTTGATCAACAGGGCTAATAGGACAAAAAGTTGAGTAACATGCAAAGTTCTTAAGTTTTGAAAAAAAAAAACTTTGATCACCTACCCTTTCCTTACATCCAAAGATACTAAAATTACAGGCAATGGGTGCTTTTGGGCAATCTGTATCACAATGAGACTCCATCTAAAACAAAAAACATTATCAGCTTCGCTTCATGTGTCATCCATATCTATTAATTAAAATCAGGGTTTAAAAGCATTTCAGTGAGTCAGTTAGGACTGCACAGATTAGGACAGACAAAGTGAGGGAAACAACTCACTTCCTGTCTCATACAAAACCAATTGTTTAAACAACAGAGAAGTTCATTTTGACAGAAGTTAGATCAAATAAAAACCACATTTTGATTTATGCCAGACTTTTTTTTTCTTCCCTATAAACAGACAAAAGAATGTCACCTGGTCTCTGATGAGATCCATCTCACAGTACGGGCACCTAATACTGGCAAAGGGACACTGCTGTTCATGGAGCTAAGAACAATCAAAACCACAATGTTAGGAGTCTAATCCTCACTGATACATAATGCAGCAATTTTCCTATGAGCACTATTTTGGAAAAAGCAATTTAAGCAATTACATAAGTGAGTCAACATTACCTCTCTCTCCTCATAAACAAAGGTTGCCACACAATCTGGACACGACAAAGGCCTCCTTTGGCACTTGGCAGTTTTGTGCTCCTCCAGGTGGCTCTTTCTCACAGACTGCTGGCATTGTGGGCAAGGCACAGTGGCAAACTGACAACTTGCCAAATGATCCTGGAAGTGAAACAATAAATTGAAACAATGCAGTTTAATTTTATTCTGTAGCAAGATGGCAGTGGTTCACATTTAACAATTTCATTGTTGCACCAGGAAAAAAAATGACATTCTTTACTTGACACCTAAAACATTTTTTTTATTTGCCAAAATAAGGACACATTGTGTGATTGCTCCTTTAATCCGTCATCACTACTTGGTGGACAATGAGACGTTTTGTATAAACAAGGATCCTCGTCGAACAATAACCTTAGGTCTATTGGAGGTATAAGCTTTCCAATATGTACACATTTATCCCTATTACTAAACTTGAACTATCCTCACTGGCTCCCAAAGAGTCAATGAGGATAGAGGAGCCTGAAGGGCCTCTGCTGACTATTGTGATGTTGACAGGAAATTAGAAAAGCTGAGCTGTCAGTATCTTACTTATTAAACGACAATCACAGAAATTCTGAAAACTGAATCTATTACTTAATCCAAACATGATCTGGAACATCACGGCATTAAACATGCACTCATCCTACAGGAATTTGAAATATTGAAGACTTCCTTCTTTCAGAGGCTGATAGAAAATGTCAGTGATGGATTAATCATGTATGATCAGAATTAGCGGTTTCCTTATCAATCTTCAAATACAATCTGAGTTATCACAATAATCATTTAAATCTTACTATATGTAGATCCTGGATTTTTTTAACTGTAGTTTCTTTTTTCTGTGTTCTTGATTGGGCTACATTAAAACCAGAGATCTCTGTTAAAATCTCACCTCCAACTGACGAAGCTCCATTTTCTCAGCACAGCCAGAGTTTGGACAGCAAACAGTTAATGATAGAATCTCACGTTTAGCAAAGTTATCAGGAAACAGCTGTTCTTCTGACAGCATTTCATTATCCACAGGGCACCTCTGTCCAGTATCACTGTTTTGCAAGGGAAAGAAAATCAAAATTAAGGTTAAGCATTAAGATTTTCAGATTCTCCATGGTGCTTTATATTTGAGAGAGAATGTAAGTAAACATTGCACCATTTAGACACATCCTGTTCCTAGAATACATTCACTTTTAATTATTACTCAATGATTTTATAGAGTGCTCTGCTACTAAATACTATCTTTTTATAAACTAACAGCACAAATTTCATGGCCCGTATTCAAGAATGGGTCGTGAAATTGTTGTGAACAAAAGCATTATAGATTTGAGTTAAAGTTTTCTTTAGTGCTTTAAAGTTGCATACCGAATGGACTTCTCGATACAGTTCTTGCAGAAACGGTGACCACAAGGTGTTTGAATGGCATTCCTCAGAGCCATGAGGCAGATAGGGCACTCATATTTACTCTCTAGGGGCGGGTCAAATTCCACGTCATAGCCCTGCACCGGGGCAGCAGCTTGGAAACTAGCGGAGGCGCTGCTGGTCAAGGTGCCAGGGCTCTCTGAAGGGCTGAAAAGGGATTCCGAACACTCCTTGCTGCTGTCACAGCAAGCCATCTTCTGAAATTGTAACAAATATTCTCATTCAAAATCAAGCAATCAAATAATTAACTCAGCATTTGGTCTTAAAACTTTAAAAACAGGATATAATAATGAAAATGACCAGAACAATCAAACCAATATCAGGGATGATATTTTCAAATGGATCTATGTTGGTACAACTGAGGATTTTATTTTTACATTTTTGCATGAAAAGTAACAAAATAGTTGCCAATCAGTTGTCTTAAAACATACTGCTGTTTCAAATAAAAGGTCAGTTGTAATTTTAAGGTACAATGGTTTTACTGATTTATTACAGAACCAGTTTTTATTATTCTAACATCTGTTTAATGTCTTAGTTAGAGATGGTTGTGATGATTTGTGTTTTCTGTTTTGTTTTTACTCTTATGAGGTCATCAAAGATATCTCCTGTAAATTGATTGCTGACCCAATCTTAATTTTTGAAATCTCAACTCGAGCTGAGTCATAGTTCTTTGGGTCATGACACCTCCCTTTATATATAAAAATGGCAATAAAATTGATAATAATGCTACAACTACAGTCCAGCTTTCTTTATGAAGTAGGATAGTGACATCGGTACATCTGTGTGATATAGAAACCACATTTATGCTGATATCCAGAGACTTGAGACTGCAAAATACACACTGAAAGCTTCGAAACTGAATGAGCTAAAGCTAACCCTGGAAAGGAACGTTGACATTACGTTATCAACATCATTAGCGTAGGCGGTCTTAATTAGCATAACTTCACAAGGTCCGAGGTAAAGTGGTCCCTAAGCTAACACCGGCACGAAGATTATGGCTCGTAGCCGATAATTTATAACTAAACGTTTGCATGCATACAATAAACAGTGCTGGCAACGGTGTCACTAGGAGGATTAGTTATGCTCCTAGATGCGGAACTTAGCAACGCACTGCACTAAAAGTGAGTGAAAAGAAAGATACTGACCAAAGCAGCAGGTATCAAACACACGCCCTCATCGACAACAGCAAGAGTGGAGGACTGAGTGTGAAAGCAGATATTTATCTATTCTGTACCCACCTTTGCCTTGAAAACGCCACGAACTTTTTGTTTCTTTTTTTTTTTTAACTTTTCGTTTCTTCAGAATTTCCTGTTTTTTTTTCCAAACGTCATCAAAGATTATCTGTTATTCATCTCACGAGCGCCACCGCCTGGGCGGAGGATGGTTACAGCCGCCAGCACCACGGACCAAAATTGAGACAGAAAAATGGCGGACCTCAGGAAAATCTGTCCTGAGTCTATGCCCTGTCGTGTAAACTGTTCACGAAAACCGTCATTTCAAGGAAAGCTTTTCATTCTTCTGTGCGTACTTATAGTGGACTCCGGAGGAGCTACAACACATTGGGTTGTCACAGAAGATGGAAAAATTCAACAACAAGTATGACAGTTTACGTTAGCTCACTGACCTGCTAGCGTTAACGCTTACGTTAGGTGGCTAGCTTGTTGTAAAGCTATTTTTGTTAGGATTAACGGCAGCGTTTGATATGCGATTTGTTTACGTGATTAAATCAGTTTATTTAAACTCAACTAAACCCGCGTATCAGCGTCGGTAACGTTACATGCACAGATAGAGTAACGTGGATTCGTTTTGTTTCCCAACTGGTTAGCTGCCACTAAGTTAGCTAACCTTATCTCCAAAACTGACGTTATCGTCGGGTGTTTGAGGTCAAGATGACCAGAGCATTTCTGGCTCTTGTCAACATCTACGTTGGAAAACCGCTTATAAATATGATAATAGTGACGTTTAAGTCAACGTTAACGCCATCAAACTGCTACTTTCATCTAGTTAGAGATAAAGACCATGCTTATGTTTATGTTTATTGTCAGGTTTTAGGCTATGAAAAGCTGAGATTGCATATCTCAAATTAGAGGAAATTACCTCTGAATACCGTAATATCCTCAAATCACGCCACTGGCTGAATCAGTTTCGCACTTACTGGATTTTGTAAGACAACTTTTGACGTCAAGATGCAATACTTATCAGTAATTGCCACCGTTTTCTGTTTCAGGTTCACTCACCTTTGAATCTAAAGCATCCACATGATGTTGTGATTTTCATGAGACAAGATGCTCGTGTTAACTACCTCAAAAAGCTGGAGGTTTGTGGGTCTTACCTTTTCAATGCTGTGCAAATACGTTTTCAAAATGTTTTAATCGCTGGTCTTACTGGATAATCTAACAACAGACTGTATTGCCTTCAGAGTAATTTTAACTTGTTGAGAAAAAAAACTAACAGAATATCAGTGCCATGTTTTGCATCACTACCTTCTACAACTATTTTATTCATTGCACAGAGTTAGTTGTGCTGAAAATTGTCCAAATCTCTTACTTTCTAGTTGTCACTGTTGTCTGTCCTTTGTTATTGTTGAGCAGAAGCAGTTAGTGGCACAAAAGATTCATATTGAGGAGAATGAAGACAGAGACACAGGTCTGGAACAGAGACACTATAAAGAGGATCCAGACTGTGTAATGGCTAAGGTACCCCTGGGAGACCTGGACCTGTATGATGGCACTTATATCTCCTTGGAAAGTAAAGACATTAGGTAAGTTTTTTCTCATTAAAGCATGCTGTTTTCAGTGTTCTTATGATGTCTGGAGCGTTTTGTGTAGCAGTTAGGGCACCATTTAAGTATTAGACAGCCAAACCCTGTTGGTGTGGTTCGACAAGATATATCATCTTTAAACAAGTGTGCAAATAGTTAATTTATGATAATATGAAAATGTCTTATTGTTAATCTCCTCTGGTCCTGTAGCCCTGAAGACTATGTTGATTCTCGGTTAGCTATGCCCCCTGATCTTGAAAAGCCTGACTGTGCGAAAGTGTTCGAACTACCCTATAGTATCCATGCTTTCCAGCATCTCAGGGTGAGTAGAGGCCAAAATTGTCAATAGTTTGTTTAGAGTGGTACAAATGAAAATTGCTATGATATTAAGTCCCATCTTAGTTACTTTCATATGTTGGTAGAATTAGCATGCTGACTTAAGCCTGTTTTTTACAGCATGATGCAGTCTCACCTCTCACTGTTTTTTTGTTTGTTTGTCTTGTTTTATTTGGATTTTAGCAATTTTATGTATTGAATGCAAGCATCCCTTTGGGAAATTGTTGTACTTTTAATTTGGCTGAGCTGACATGCATTTTTACTGAAACACTGTATATAAGTAAAACCGTTAAAAAACAAACATAAACAAACAAATAGTATATGTAAAGACAGGATGGGTTCATAAGAAAAGCACTTGTAAGCAGACGTGGGATGAACATGCAATTGTTCAAATTTGTTGGGTGCTCTGAATATATTTGTGACTAATCAGTGTGCTAATAGCAAAGGCAGTTTTACTTAGATTAGGTCTGTTACAGTCTTGCTGAAGAATCAGGTAGTCCCTCGCATGTTAAGCATAGGCCAAAGTAAAAGAGCAACACAAATAAGATATAAGCAGACTATTCTCTGAGAAGGACTGTGCAGGCATATGAATATATACAGGAAAGCCCAGCCAACCCTAGTAAATGAAATGCCGTGGTGTGTATCGTAATTTTCACAGTAGTCACAAAAGCTTAATGGCAAACTCAGTCTAAAGGTTTAGAGTGAAGGCAGCTGCATGTCGATAAATTACATCCCAGTAACCCAATAACTCAGAATTAATAAGACATCTTCTTCAACAAATCTGCTCTTACAGCTGGGAGGGATTCTGGTTTTGTTTTCTGATAAATAGCCAAGCTTTTGTTGCTGTTTATCATCAAGGTTGTTAGAGTGTTATTTCAACAAACATTTTTCATTGAGGCAGGATATTAGGACATTTTTATTCTGTGACCCATTTAGCTATAAAATTGTGCCTGTGGGATATGCAAATCACTGTAATCAGTGTTTCTGGATCTTAAAAAACAGCTCTATTTTATCTCAAGGTTGTCTAACATCATTTTTAATAAGGGACATCCTTATGTTTAGATTAAATGGCAATGATGCTTTTGTGGGCTAGTAACAATATACAGTGTTGATATTTTGTTATTTTAAGAGTTAAAATTTGGATCAGTCCACTGCATCTTATTCAATCACCCATTTATTGTCTTTACTTTCTTTCTTGGGTTTAGAGTCCAGTAGGTGTTCACCTGCACATAACTTTTAATAGTGTGTAGTTGCAGAGACAATGGGCCTGTGTGCTTTGAAAGTTCATACACTGTTTCTTCAGTTGTAACACACTATTGACTTTTCTCTTCTTTCTGCTCCAGGGTGTACAGGAGAGAGCAAACTTAACCTCTCCACTACTTTCTAAGGAGGATCCCATCTTTAGCTCATTGTCTCATAAGCTTGGCCGCAGTGTTGATGAGGTGGGCCATCGCATCCATCAGGGTTTACTGAGGGTAAGGTCTGCCTGCACAACTCGCCCTAATAAACTGTTCAAATATTCAAGGCCACTGCTGCAAGAGATGTGTGTTGGATAGATTATACAGTAGCTGTATATGAAGCCCTTTTAATGGAAATGGTAATCATGGAAAATACATAGTATCTGCTAATGAGGATCAGACTTGTTTTTTAGGATGCTGTGTGCATACACATACATATTTATCTCCATAACTTTCAGTCATCATTATAAAATCTGTGTTAAAAAAAAGACTTATGACACCAAGATATTAAAGCTGTAGTGACTGTCATTACAAGCAAAGACTCATCAGAGTATCTGCAATTCAGGCCAGTCAGGCAAGTTCCATTCTGAAATAGAGGCCTAACAGAAAGCAGTTCTTCCTCAGATGTAAATAGTGTGTGTATGTTTCATTGATTGTTTCAGAACTCATCTTCCTGGGTGCTGTACAACATGGCATCATTTTATTGGCGTATGAAAAATGAGCCTCAAAAGGCAGTGGACTGTGTGGTGCGTGCTCTGCATTTCTCCCCAAGGTACTGTCAGGCTGATTGGAAGGCCACTGCAGAAGTATACAGATTATGAGACTTGCTCACAGGTGTTCACATTCTCACACTGTGTTGTACTTGTAGGCAACAAAAGGATGTAGCCCTGGTGAATATGGCCAACATCCTGCACCGAGCCCATTTCTCAGCAGATGCTGCTATTCTTGCCCATGCCGCCCTGGACCTCACCTCAGATCTGTTCACCAGCCACTACACCTTGGGCAACATTTATGCTGTAAGTCGAAGAGAAACTGTTCCTCTATGGTAGAGACTTGTGTGTTTAATACCCTGACTTATCACCTAGTTAACCATCTACTAAGGTGTTAGTTGTTTGCTCTGCTGCATCACAGTTCCCTGTTTCTGTTGAAATCAGAAGCAGGCAACTATGTTTTTTTATGGATAACAACACATTCTTTCTTTTTTTTAATGAAAAAAAAGAAATCAGTGTTTGACCTCTACTGTATCCATGTTTTGTTTGTCTTCTCTTCTATCACTGTCTGACTAGATGCTTGGGGAATACAACCACTCAGTGCTGTGTTACGAGCAGGCACTGCAGGCCCAGCCAGGCTTTGAGCAGGCCCTGAGGAGGAAACATGCTGTGCTCTGTCAACAAAAGCTGGAGCAGCGCCTGGAAGCCCAGCACAGGTAGGCAGGTCTAAGCACTTTGTTGTTACCACAGAATTCTGAAATACGGTAAACAAAAATTATGACATTACAGAAAGTAAAGATATTCAGTATGACATAAAAACATCTCCAAACATGTCCCATTGCACCCACCTCTGAATATTTCTGTTTGAACAAGGATAGGTTGGTCCAGGATTTCTTGAAAATACACAGTGGGTTCCTTCCTTTCTTCCTTCCTTCCTCCCTTCCTTCTTTCCTTCCTTCCTTCCTTATACTTGCACCCCTTCATGGTGCAGTCAGGGTATGTAAGTAAAAGAAAAGGGCCTTTCAGCTGGCAGAGAGTCAGCGATTTGTGTAAAAATACAGAAAGCAAGACTTCATCATGGGTCTTGAAGTATAGCTGAATGGTGGTCATGTTCTCACTTCATGGTATTTGCAGATCCCTGCAGCGGACGCTGAATGAGCTGAAAGAGTACCAGAAGCAGCATGACCACTACCTCCACCAGCAGGAGGCACTGGACAAATACAAGCTGCTTCAGGAAGAGCAGATCCTACGCAACATCATCCATGAGACCCAGATGGCCAAGGAAGCCCAACTTGGTATGAAGCCGTGCATATTTTTATACATATGGCTCCATACCTGTACTTTGATTCGGCGGAAAAGGTAGAGATGCGCCTGAATATTGTGTGTCATGTGCTCTAGGGAACCATCAGATGTGTCGGCTTGGTCAGCAGCAGCGCAGCCTTTACTGCCCCTTTGACCTGCCTGTGCGCTATCACCGTGGTGATCTGTTTGAACATGTCCACTATGTCCAAGTGAGTCTTTTAAGATGTTACAATGAACTAAGAAAACAGGTAGGAGGGGGATTATTTCTGTGGTTTTTCCATAGAAGATTTAAAAGTGCCCAAAAAATTCCATTTGATACTGGAAACAATCTGTGTTTTGTTTTACAAGTTTCAGTTGATATTTATCAAAGAAACCAAACATATAGGGGAAGAATACCTGTGAAAGTTTCTGTTTCTCTTTTATTTTTATTTTTCTCTTTGTCCATAGTTTGGGGAGGAGATGTCAGTGGCTTCCAGTGTGGCCCTTGTGTCAGAACGTAACACAAACCAGTCAGCTGCCAGCCCTCAGCTCCATCCCTCTGTATCCGGAGACCAAGACCCTGCTGCTGCACTTTGGGGCAGCCATAAGGATTACACACAGGCAAGATGGAGGCATATGTTCTGTTTCTGTTCCTGTTTGTCTTTTGCAGGTCAGCTCAGTGACTTGCAGAAAATATGAACAAATGAAAACAGAAAGGACAAACAATAGCTCTGCAACACTGATGCACAGTCAGCAAAATTCAGAGACTACACTGGACCTGCCAAACAAAGTTATGCAACTGCGAAGGAAAAATGCTGAGTCACACTTTGTTTTGTATATGAATGTTAGAAAATATTTAATTATTAAAAAAGAAACTCATTACGCTGTTGTATGGTTTTCCACTCCGCTGTTTTTTTTAGCCATAATTTCGGTTTTTATGTTTTACATATGTTAGTTATTTAAAGTGCTTTTGTTATTACTTACTCACTGAAATGTATTAATTTATGTTTGGTAATAAGAATACTGAACTATGCAAGAGTTTGGGAATGAGAGCAAAGTGTGCTTTTGCTTTAGGACATACAGAAGATGCTGTGGCCTCAGAGGGGTGATTGCGCCCACGAGTACCCAAGTGTTCCCCCGGCTCACCTGCTGCCAACTTATTTCCTTCCACCTGAAACACAAGGCCTTGGGTCAGTACACATCAAAGCTAAGATTGAAGCTGAGCAAGGAAAGCGTGAGCTTGAGCCTTGAGCTACATATCAAACCTTACTGCATACAAATTACTTAAGTCAAATATGTGTGATTGTGTACATTCAGCCCAGTGGCAACTCTCCTCTATGGAAGTAGCAGTCCACCTCCGACGGAAGCCCTGCCAGACTGTGGCCCTGATCCCCAGCCGTATTCAGGCCTCCTACCTGCCTCACTAGACTGGCCACTGGAAGAAAAGGAGATGCCAGATCCCTCTGCCTCCCAGGTATCCAACGGCTTGTTTGTTTCTACGTGTACATATAAATATATATATGTGTGTGTGTGTGTGTGTGTGTGTGTGTGTGTGAGAGAGAGTTTTGAGTAGGAGAAATATGGAGACTCTGTCTTTATGTTTCTGTATTTCTGGGTTTTTAGTAAGTGTCACTGCCATCCATGGTGTGTGGAATTATGCAGAAGAACATCCAGTCATTGGTCTTACTGTGTGTTTACAGATACTGCAGTCACGCAGTGGAGGATGGACGCTGGAGCAGATTGGCTCCAGAATAGCTCACGCTATGAAACAGGTAAGAAGGCTATCACTGTGGAGCCCGAATTAGAGGGACAGGTAGTGCTACACTAGCAGACTGATGTGTAAAAACATTGTAACAGAAATAAAGAAGATTTTGATTAGCTTTACCTCAGCAAATATCAGTCACTTAAAGTATTTCCACACCAATGTTGTGTCAGCTTGTGAGATCTTTACTCTTTATTTAGGCAATACTCTTACATTCAGACTAAAGTTGCTGAAATTAAATTGTACCCAACTGCAGTAATCTGGAACCATCTGAAGTCAGTCATTTTCAAGACTAACAGAACTTTATATGCATGTGTAGGCCACTGTACCCCGCTGGCAGGCCTACAATGAGGCAGCTCTATTTTGGAGGGCCAAAGGCAACGGCAGCCGTGCCCTGCAGTGCCTGCGCCAAGTGACGATCTCGGCCCCGTCTTCCCACCGCCACTTGTCCCTCACCAATGCTGCTAATCTGCTGCTCCACCACGGCTTGACCACCCACGCACAAACACTGCTGGAGCAAGCACTGGCTTTAAATGCATCAGAGGTAAAGACACATTGCTTTAATAATACAAGTTGAATGAGAAAGTGCATCTTTTACTAACCACTTGCTCTACCCTTTGTCAGTTGGAGGTGTCCAGTGGTATATTGTGTCATGTTACAAAGCAACTGTTATCTTAAGGTGGTTCCAGATACACTAAGCTAGCTGAAATATGGTAAATTGAATGCAGTGCATGTTCATGGCAACCCAAGTAGGACACCAAAGGTAGAAAATACTGTATGTAAGAACTGGAGCTGAAAAAGAGAAGTGAGGAATTAGCAATAGAGGAAGGAACCCTTTGCATTAGGGTTATGGTCAGGGTTAGCATGTTATCTATATGAAGTGGGCCAACTACGCTATAAACAATCGGGATGACAAAATTATTGATAAATTACAATCCTATATGAGACATGTCTGCTAACGCTAACTTTTAGTTTTCATCTGTTACCCATCAGCTAATGCTCTGTTTTGATCTGCTTCACACCCTCAGCCACACACCCTGTTCAGTCTTATGAGCGTGCAGTTGGCTCAAGGCAATGTGACAGGTGCTCTAGTCTTGTTCCGCCACATCCTGGAGACTGCCCTTTCCTCCTCCTCATCCTTCTCAGCCCTCGCTGGCTGTGAACAGTGTCGCACCAGCCTACCTCTGCTGCGCTGTCTGCAGTTCTACCCCTTCCTTTACAATCTTTCACAGCGACAGCCCTGCTCGCGTAAGTAAACCAAACACACACAGAAACTGACCCAACTCTCTCTCTCTCT
>JAPZDZ010000001.1:24203600-24221664 GCA_029783805.1 Acanthurus tennentii | reverse complement strand
AGCAATGAATGACTATTGTAATTAACATAAATATAAAGAAACCACACTCGCCCTGACCATTTAAACACTCAGGAGACAACATGGCAACTGAAAACAGTTTAGATGCAGAATCACTTAAACACGATAAATATAACAACTTACGATGGGAGATAATCAACAGCAACATTTGTGTAATTAGCCAAAGGTCATTCAAGCCCATAACAGTGGCCATAATGTGATGTGCATAATTTCCACTTGATGTTGCAAACGCTGACAGGCTGAGTCTCTCTCTCTCACACACACACACACACACACACGCACACACACGCACACACACACACACACACGCACACACACACTCACTGACACATATAAACACAAACTCAGAGTTCCATTTGCTGTTATTGGTCCAAGTGGGAAAATAATGGTTTTAATTATCACATCCGTAATGCCAGTGTGGTGTTCAGAAATTTGTCTATTATTGTTTGAAAACAGAAAACAATTTTCTTATGCAGAACTGGCCCCAAATTTCTTTACAGGCGTAACTGTGTTGATTCAAAAGTATTTTTAGGCTCATGGAATTGATTTTGCCAATACGAGAACATTAGAGTTATTTCATCTCCCCTCTGGTGTTTCTCTGATAGCCTTCACTATTTTTCGATGGGATTAGTGCTTACTTTTAAAAGTAATACAATTTACAAAATATCCAGCGTGTGAAATTAACATACGAGTAACCATCACAAAGGAGAGCTTCATGCCATTTACAGGCCATTAATTTTTTGCGGCTGTGATTCATTAATTTGCAATTTTGCCGAGCTCACTTGGCGACTTTAAAGACCTCTTGACTTTCCTCACTTGAAGTAAGTGTTAGTAGAAGTAGGTGATTGTCAGGCTGAGCGAGCAGGATCCTACAGACTTTACGCTAAGCTGCCAGTAAGCTTCACCTTGGACGAGAAAGAAAGACGGATTTTCAGGTTCGAGTTGAAGAAGTTGACACTGAAAGGAAAACTCTTGGAAACAAAATAGACTGATACAGAGTTGTGTTTCAGCCACCATCATGTACTGTAAATGTTCACCTTTTGAAACTGAATGACGACGTTGAAGCTCAAGCTGACCGGCTGGAACTTTGTCAGCAGCTCCCAAGAAAAAATTATGTCTAACCTGGTCGGAAACATCTGTTAGAAAAAGAGGTAAGTGTTACGACTGTAGTCATAATTTTGTTAGTTTTTAGTATTCTGTGTTTCCTTGTCTGTGTTCCTCTGTTTTGTTATGTAGATTGGTGTGTGTCAATGCCAAGGGAGGATTGGTTGATCGGTTTCGGGCCTGGCTGGCGATTGGCTGCTTCTGGGAGGTTACCTGCTATATAAAGGGCCAAGTTTCCTCATCTCCCTCTTCTTCCAACCAGCCACACTTGGTTCTGTCATTTACTATAGTTATGCGCGTTAGTAGGGGTGGACTGCCAGTTTTGTTAACCTGTTTTCTCCTGTTTTTGCTTAAGTAGGGAGGTAAGGCGTATGTCTTTTGGTTCCTTTGTTTTGCCAGGTTATCTATCACCTCCCCTCTCAGAATTGTTCTGTTTGTTGCTTTGGCCTTGGTCCACCCTGAAGTCATTAGTTCTTAAACACTCTTTCATTCATTTCCTTTCTGTAAATAAAGACAGATTTCAGTTTGAAAGCTTTTGTGCTGGCTGTGACTTGGGATTTGGGGAAGATGGTGCTCTTTTCATGTTGTGCCTGTGTACCCCTAGGCCGGGCATAACATAAGACATCAGCCAGACTAATCTGCTTAATTATTCAGACGCACAGATTCCTCCAGATAATGCAATTTACACTCACCCATAAAAAATTTCCACATACTTTAATGTCTTAAAATGTAGGGAGCGGCACTTTGTTACAGGGTTGCTAGCCTTGGAGTTAGCATCAATCACTAGCCCAGGTCAGCAAAGCAATGCAGCAAAGCATTGTAAAAATCACTGATTTTGTGCAATTATTAACATTTACCACACTGGTATCTGTCAGACACAGTTTTGCACCACTTAGTCCAATGAATTAGATTTACAGCATCATGATGTAGATGCGACAGCTTATTTTTTTGGTAAAGCACCACTAAACTTTTCAGTTTTGCTTCTTTCTTTTAATTTGAAAATGCTTGCAATTTTTTTCGGCCGATCTTGATCCGTCCATTAATTAAGCAGAAAATGCTCTGGGCATGTAAGAAAAACATCAGTTGCAGCTTTAAACATCATCATTATGCTTTTCCCCGTACAAAGATATACATTTTTTTAATGAGCAATAAAAGGTAAAAGTACATAAAGCTATCAAGAGTCTAATAGATCAGTCAAGTTGATTCATTTTAATGTTCGGTGGCCATGAAGTCTAAACTTCCAAAAGTTCTGTGCCTATAGGTTATAAGACATTTGATATGCTGTCATTCACACAGCAAACTTTATTTTCAGTTTTTTCCCCTCTGGAAAAATATCATAGCGTAATTAATTGTTCTCCCAAGCCGGTGCTCCTTGTCTTTACTAGACAGCACGGTGGTAGAATGAGATAGATGCAGACTCTCTTCATTTGAATAGATTCTTTATTAAACTGCATACTTTAATTTCCTCTGTTGAAGCAGGAGCAAACAGCATCAGGAGTTTCTTATCCACAAGAACAGAACTGCATTGTACTGGCACACATTAGTGCAAAAAACATCCTAATACAACAGATGATTAAATGCGTAATATAAGCCAGAGTATGAAAGCAAGATACTTTGGCGAGAAAGGATGTTTCATAAGTCCAAGGAGTGCAGATTCTGATGTGTGCCTCAATTTTCTGATATCAGCCAAAGCATATTTTATAATGTTGCCTCACTGCACTTTGTTATTTGTGCGTGGTCATCTGGGTTTTTCAAGAATATTTGGAAGACTGGAGGATTTGAACAAATGCAAAGTTCTTATTTCATCAATAGAGTTAAGAAACACAAGTGTGGACTTTAAGGCAGCATGTCGTTTGTACTTAATTTGTACATAATTTAAAAATAGGCAAGAGGATATGAACCACTAAAACAAAGATATTAGAGCATATGGTCCATAAAACGGTAATTTAAGTTCTGGTTAACCTGGACCCTGTTTTTATGGTTTTATGTCTAAGCGACAAATTGAGACAAGATTTAAAGTTTTTTAAAATGGTTCAATGTTTAGCAATAGTGTTTGAAACTTCCAAACATGGCTGTAATGGAATCCTTTATAAAGACTGCACATGGTAAATGAACATATGTCAAAATGGTATCTTTTTTTTTGCCACTGAGAGGCTTCGATTAGCATTATAAGTATCATACAGCATCAATGAAATGGTCCTTTTTTGTTTTAGCAGAAACAGCAGCCACATTATACCCACCAGAGCTACAGGACTCCAATTACAGACGTGTTTTTACTCAGTAACACACCTTTTTTTAGACTCAGCAGATACAAAATAATCACTCAAGCCATTGTGGTGTGTCTTTGCAATGTTCCAACAACCTTCAGCTTTAATTTGGTGAGAAAAAATAGCTACATTTATTTATTGTGACAGATGTGAAAATATCAAGATAGGAGCAAAGAGTGAGTAGCACTCTGGCTGCATCCTGCAGCTGGAATCAGTCTGAATATTACGGTCTTTCACATGCCTGCTCTCATATGCATTGCAGTACTATTTAACTCTTGGTAAGAATGTATTTTATCATGAATGTGTTTGTCCTTGGAAGTCTTTGTAAAGAAAAAGCATTGACTATGTTGGAAAACAACTTTTTAACAACAGCCGGTAGATTGTGCACCTTTTAAAAACTGTCTTTATCTTTTTTATGTATTTATTTTTACATTTTCATGCATCTTCTTACTTGTTCGGTGGTCTTGCAGCTCTCTGAGGGGTTTGTGCAGATGAAATCTATTGTTGACTGTGTTATTTTCCAAGACTGTTATTTCCCATCATTTCTCCCACGATAATGCCTCCCAAAAGAGGTGTTGATTAATCCATTACCAAAGGTGCAATTACTATTGTCCCCGCAGTGTTTTGCCTGTAAAAGAAGAAACCAATGACTGTGAGAGCTATCATCATTTTGAGATATTCAGAATAGTTCAGGAGTTTCTTTTGTGATGAAGTGTTGATTTAAATTTATGATTCGATTTTGTGGTACACCCACTTTTCCCTGATGTATTTCTACTTCAGTTTGTGCTGTCTTTTGTCACCCAGAATGACTAAACAACCTGGAGAGAGGGGGCTATGAGCTTATTACTTTGATTCAAAGGTGGGCGTTTAGGAAAATAAATGTCTCGCCCAGTGTGTTCTTGAACACTGGAGGAAGCCTGTGATTGCAGCCAGGCCCCATGACTAAAATATCTAGTGGCTGCAATGCATTTTGGTCCATTAAAGCTTCTATCTTTGGAGAAATTGTTGTCTCTTTCTCTTCTGCTGTTAATTTTCTCCTTGTATTTTGATTACAACTTGGCTCAATATGATGGCTGTGCAAGAAGACCTTAATCTGAGCGACCCAGCTTGTGGAGACTGAAACTTAATCTCTGTCCAGGACCGGCACGACTGTTTTTTTTTCCAACTACTTAGTCCTTTATTCGCTTGCAAGCAGGAGCCATCAGCATTATACCAATATGTCTGACAAGGGGCAGTCCCTCTGTCCACTTTAGGTTACATCCTTTATCATCCACTCATTGAAAAACAGGATTCAGGACTGTTTGACAGGTTAGATAAACCTCTTTCCCAACATTCATCTCTCTGCTTTCCGGAGTGTCAGCGAATCTTCTGTCTTTTCTTCTTAATAACACTCATGCAGTGTCATTTATTTATAGGCTTCCTCTTTTACTAAGACTCACGTACACGGTAATAGTCTGTCACCTTTCCGGATGAAACTCTCTCATACATGGTATACTCATAAGAGTTAGTTTTATTAGTTTCTTCATATGCTGTTGCAGTTATGACAAATCATCAATATGTCTACTGTGTCACAATAACTTTCTCGACACCCTAAAACTTACCAAACCATTGCGTTGTTATGTTTTGCTGTGTTTTGTCATGCAGCCGCTGATCAGCAGCAAGTAGATCCAGGAAAAAAAAACAAAAAACACAATACTTATTTTTTGACCACATGCAAGAGTTTCAGGATGGATTTAACCATTTTTCCTCTGCATTATGTGACAGGTAAAAATGGTGCTTATGTCACTTTTGTCTGGAGCTCAGGTTCAACATTGTATCTGACACTTTCATGTTGTCTGGAACATCATAACAGACATATCCCATTTACAGTGCACCTATGCTTTGGATTTTTTTTGTTTTTTTTGATGGAATAAATAAGCAGGTTTCTGCTTCACTGTCATTTCACAAAAGCAGTATTTGGTGTTGGTGTTGCAGTGTTCGTACACTTGTCTCCACTGCACATACACACACACACACACAGCTCGGTGCAAACAAAAGTGATACCCGTGGGGTTGCTCATGGCTCATTTCTTGGTCTTGTGTCACATTCACCGCACACAATTCCATTTAACGGTGAGGTCTCTTCAGAAAGCGAGCATGCTCCCTCATGTGCATCGCAAACAAATGCACCCTAAACGCCACATATACACACACACACACACACACACATACACATTCACACCCATCCCCTACAGACTTCTTTTCCTGGTGAGGGAGCACTCATGTACGATGTGTTTGAGTGCAAAGATTGGAAACTCAGCGAGTGGCAGGAAACTGGAGGTATGGAATGAGAGGACCTTTGATGAACACTCAATGTTCTGTGCAAGTGTTTTGCTGTTAAGACTGATTGGCTCTTGAGAAATTGCATCAAATTGGATTTTATTGTTGGACAGGTTGTTCCCAAATACCATAGATAAAATGCACACAGTGTGTGTGTTTGCTGGGATTTTTGTTTATTTATGTTTGTACCTGAAGGAAGATGGAGGCACTTTACCTCCTCAGGTCTTCTGGACCATTCGAGTGTTATATTGTATTTTCAATTGCGGCCTGCTCTTGAAATTCATCTTCATGGAATAAAGCTGTTATTTGAAAGTCTACAATGAGATCTCGGTGTCGAACCGTCACCGGAAAATAAACAATTTTTTATCCGAGTCAGATGTATTTATCTATTTATACTGACTGCTTAAAATGTCAGTTATAAAAACATGATGTTTTCAAAGACATGATCCGCTACACTGGATGTGTAGAAAAAAACAAAAAAACAAAACAAAACATAAAACTCCAATTAAATACTGTTGGATTTCTTTCAGTAAACATCAAAGAAATTTAAAATGGCTAAGGTGGTGAATTAAGCTCCAAACCTTGATTATCTTTATGACAATTCGAAACCTCTAATGAATGTGTTTTTAAGCTTTTGCAACCAAAAATTTACCAAAGGAAAGGAAGGAGATTCTTTCACAGGTTATATAAGGCATTCAGGTTGTCCACTACCCTCCTAATAACCTGTGTTATAACTGAGATTACCATTTCAGGATATTATCAGCTTGGCTCATAAAGAATGCCCCTTGAGGATACAAGGTGGTCTGCCCCTGACTATCTTCTCAGCCTTATTTTAATTGACATTGGGTCAATGTCAATCAGGGTTTAAAAACAAGCTTAACATATTTAACATACATTTTCATCATCTTCATAACCTCTAATTCAAACTAAAGCCTCTCCTCTGCATGTAGGGAAAAGCATTTTTAATGGATGGGTTAAAAATAAACCCACATTTTTCAATGATTTATGTAAAAGTGGTTGTTTAATGTCATTCATCCAACTTTCTGACCAAATACTAAAATTCTAGGCAGCCATTTTTTAAGATTTCATTCAGATGAAGTATTTTGTAAAATCAAATTTTTACTTCCCCAGACTAAGTGATAAAAAACTCCATTGAAAGCCTCCTCCTCATTTTCAAGTATACTGTCATGACAAAAAGAATTAATTTCCCCTTTTTTATAGAAAGCTTTACTCTTTTGACTTTGTTAATGTCAACAGAAGAGATGTTAATAGAAAAAAAGCCTTGGAAGTTAAGCAGTTGACTCAGAGACTGAACTTGCACAGAATATCATAAGGCAACAAAGTCAACCTGCAGATTTCTCTGTTTCAGATCTCTTTGTGAAGTGAAAAAATGAAGTTTACATGATCATATCTGGCAATAAACCTTCGTATCCAGGTACTGAAAAATATCACCAAGGAGGGAAGCACAATTTTAAACAAAATGTTTAGGTGGAGGACAGTTAACTGCCTCAGCGCTCAGACTGGGATGCAACAAGGATTTGTTCTCTCACCTTCAGTGTTCACACTTTAGGATGATTGTACAGTCACTAATCTGCAGATTATGATCATCGTGTCAGCTTTTTAGCTGATGATTGGATCAACTTTAGAGCTGAGAGTTTACCAACTTTTAGAACTGGTTCTCAGATACATTATTTATTGTGAAGACATAGAAAACACAAATTTCAAAAGAAATGTATCTCTGTGGTTTTGTTTTCAAACACTTTCTTTTTTGAGAGCAATGTAAGTTCAAATGTGACTCATCAACAGCACCTTTATTCAGTGTATATCAACCTTTTGTATTCTGTGTTGGTGGAGCATTATCTATTAAAAACAGGAACAAAACCAGACAGGATTGTTAAAATAGGGAGCAAAATAATGGAGGAACTAATAAATACTGTTACTTACTCTACAGAATATTACACATTGAATTTAACTCACAAGATCATGGCAGATCCACTGCGCCCTCTATGGTCTAAATATGTACTTTCCTCTTCAGAGTGAAGGTGTACAAGCTCAGGATGCTGACTGAAAGAAGTGATTTTAATTATGTTTTTTACATTTCTTATTTTTTATATTATGTGCTGTCATATATGGTTGTTGATGTTATTTTCTGATATTCTTTTGCCCTTGAAACAAATTCCTCTGTGGACAATGAAGGCTTCATTCATCCGATCAGTCTACAATCAGTCATTCAATTATTTTGTTCAGGCAACGTTTAACACTTTAATACTTAGGTATAAGAGCTAGATATAATACTGCGATGCTAAAAAGAACAGGATGATGTATTTACTGAAACTAAAATGTCACACTGGTAATAGTATCGTCATGTCAGTTCCAACAATATGCAGCCCTCATTATGATATTAACTGTCATCTGTGAAGTACAAGCTGGTGTTGTCATACAGTTTGCCCTCCTCATTGCTTTAGCTCTACTGGCTCTGCAGCTATGAGTCAGCAGGCTCAAACGGGCTGCTAGGCAATCGTATGGTGATGTGGTTTGCTCGTGCTCTTAATGCAGAATTAGGAGAGCAGCTCTGCGTTCGGCACCGTGGTTGACTCATGCTATTTGGGGGTGTAATTGGATGTAGATGGTTGGAGTTTCTTTAAAAAAAAAAAAAAAAATCAGACCTGTTGTGGATTCTGTGAAAACCTGTTTCCAGCCTGTGCCAGTTTGTTTAAACCTGTGTGTGTGTGTGTGTGAGAGAGAGAGAGTCTCGAGCCCTCATACATTTTACTGTCATATCTCAGATTTTTTTCACTGTCAGTGTTAAAAAGAAGCAATCGATATCCTGTCACTGCTGATAATTATGTCAAAGGTGGGTCATTCCATGGATCTTATCATCTATGAAGACACAATAAATTCTCCTGGAGCTCATATCATCCTCACTTTGTGTGTGTTTTGCGGTGTTGACATGCATAAAAAAGCAGCCTTGAAGCACCTAAATGCCCCAAAATGCGTTGACCAGGCTGGATCGAGGGGACAGATGTGCATATAACGTTTGTTCAAGAGAAAAAACACAAACAAACATAGAAAAACAAGCCAAAAAAATAGTCAGCATATTGAATGTGCTCCTGATAAAAATTCAGAGAGGCTAATGCAGCACGAAAGCACCAGGTCAGGACTGTCTGGCTGCAATCAGAGTGAAAATCAAAGGCTCAGTAAGGATTAAAAAAATGGCACTGTGAAGTAGAAAGGATGGAAAATCTTGGAAAATTGAATAAATAAAAAACACCACAAAAGGCTTTGAGCACAACTGTTACAGTGAATCAGCTCACCGGCTCGGTGGAAGAGGCTGCGGCTGAGACAGGAAGCTACTGGGCCAACATGTCTACCTTGCATATTAAATGCCTAAATAAAGTTTCCCCGTGCGCACACACAGTGATTATGCATTCAGGTTTTCAAAGAAAGAACGAAAGAAACGGGAACATTTTTCAGTGAAGAAAAATCTGTCGGCCCTTTTGAAATGTTTCTCTTAAATGTGCTTCAGGTATCAAAATAATTACAACTTAATGTCTTCCTTTTAAAGAAACGTTCGAGCCTTGAACTCGTGATTAAAGCTGACCTTTCAGACTCTTTGATGGGAACTTCAGTGGGTGGCCATCACATCGGCGTTTGCGTACACCTTTTAGAAAAACACACCGACAGCTTTAAGACGACATATGGACAACACATTGCATTTTTTTTCATAATTCTTGCATATTTTTACCTCTTGTGTCTTAGTAAAATGCTTGTTATTTGTGCAGTGATTTTAATTGTTTTCCTGTTGGTTTCCTAACCTCCAGGCTGTCCTTGTCTTCCTCCAAAAGGACATTATCTATGCAGTCTGCTCACTCTGTGTGCTTTAGTAATTGCTCATTGCAAAGCTTAGGGTTTAACAATATAACCAATGAAATGCTGTGCATTGGAGAGTCGGGGTTGCCGGCAGTTAAATCCCGCTGTGTTAAGTCTTGCAGTTTGGCAGCTCCAGGGGTTGTGGCATGTAACTGATCTGTAGTTTCTGCCTCCAATTTCTAGAAAATCCTCCCATGTCAGTGATAATGGTGATCTTTTTATCCTTACAGTACAATGCTATTCTGAGCACAACCACTATATGTAGTGCACTATACACAGAGGCAGAGTGCACATTATGGTTTATGTGCTTTCCTTATGATGGCACAGTATTTAAACATCACGGCTTATACATGAAACACTACATGCCAAGAAAAGTTTTTCTTGTTTATTGCCCCCAGATTTCCCAAACCATTTATTTAGGATTGATTTCTGCAACTCAGTTTATCTTTAAAGTACCATCATATTTTTTGCATTAACATTTGGTTAAATTACTAAATGTAATGTGAAGGAGGTCACTCATGATGACAGACCCACAGATCATTATCCCCTAACTCTGCAGTTTCCCTCAGCTCCTCAGTGTTTTACCATTTTCAACTCTCTGTTTGAGTTTTATAGCCTGAGACTTTACTATCTAATTTAATGTCACTTCCAGCCAAGCACCAAACGGCAGGCAGACAAAGCTAAAAAACTAGCTGAGTGTTTGGCAGCTAAAGAGCTGTACATTTCCCTCAGGACTTAGTGGAGAGCAAAAGAGGTAAAAAACAGAGAGTATATTGGACTGTAAACGTTGCTTTCTATCTGCTTGTGAAAAAAAAAACTTGTTTGCTAACAAGTTTGCTCTTTATGAACTGATAATAATCACAGCATTGTCTTCAGAACTTTTGTCTGATGCCAAAAAAAGTCAATTCAAAATGTATCAAGTCGCTAAAATCTCCCAGTTTTCTAAAGGGCAGAAAGTGAAGACGAAACCTCTACAAATACAGTTAAATAGCCCCCGCTGTTATAGAAGGACTGAGGAAACGGAGGAATATCTCTGAGATACGAAACATAAACCAATTAACAGCTGTGTCTTTAATTTCCACGAATCTTTAAAACAATTAAGAACCAGAGATAACAACACCAATGGCGGCACTTCTGGTGGTTTGACGCTCATTTCATTTTCTCTCACTCACCAGCCAATCAGGATGCTCCTACTTGAATGCATCCTGCATCCCATCAAAGAGGCATCGTCAGTACCTGTCGTCCTTCTCCTTCAGCGTGAGCCAATGTTGCCCACTGACCTGCGTGTCTCTCTGAAGACCGAGTCATCACTTTAAGATGCCATCCATGCCTGTCATTCACCGTCCTCGTCGCTGTTAAAGAGGCACGTCCATGCCTGTAATGCCCTGACCTTATCACTGCTACTGCCATTTTCCATTCTCTGTGCTTCAAACACCTTGGATCAGACGATGGACGGAGCCGTGATGAGCAGCAGCCATCCTTTGTCTTCGACTGAGCCCTCGCGATGGTTCATCAAAACTAGCTATAGACTCGACCGGCGACTTATATGTGAGGAAACTAAAGCGTGGCATCAGCATGAGCGGTATTTTGTCATAGAAAATGCTCCAGCTGATGACTAGACACTTCCTCCATCTTTTTATGACCCCTGAAAAGTTTGGCCACAATCCCACGGGCCTGTAGATGAGTTTATGTGGGGTGAGCCACATATTTCTCCGCTTCCTGTGACCCTGTCTTTGTCTGTAGGCATTCAGGCTCTGGCTAATGTCCCCATATAATCCAGCAGAGGGTGGAGCCTTTGTGAGATGGAATAAAAAGAACATTACGTAACATGTGGAGCCCTCCAACTATGGGATGGCAGGTATCAACGAATCTCCTTTGAATAGGAAGGAGAAGGCTTTCAGATAGCAACGTCCTGATAGGTCGGCCACACCTGGATTAAAGCTTTTACGCCACCAGAGGAGAGTCATAGAGAGCTCCACCTGTCATTTGTGATCAAAGACTCGCACTAAGCAGCGAATAAGACTGACGGTGATGTTTGCAGGAGTGTTGTGTACAGTCATTCTTTCTCATACCATATCTTACTTCTTCTTCTTGTAACATGAGCTCTTAAGTAGCAGGGGTTTTCTTTGCAGTTTTGCATCCTGCTTGAGAAGAAGCTTCGCATTCATAAATCTGCACTAATCTCCTCCACGACCATAATAGCTTGTGAAATCTGTTTGAAAGTTGTTGTTTTTGTTTTTTTTTCCTCTTTGAAACAGAAGCTCTCCTGGATATTTTGATAATGATGGTTTTATGAAAATAATATTTTTTTTTTCCAGATTACAAAACAACGCTGTGTCTGACACTAAAATAACTACTGTCCCTCAAGTCCAAGCCTGAAATTTGGTTTACCGCTGCGCTCCCACCAAAACAGAAACTGAAAATGTCATATTGCCATTTGCTAAATGTGTGTATGCAAATGATGCCGCCAGTTTGAGTCTCCTAACAATTGTTTACACTTTGCATATAACTGGTTACTGGGTATGTGGCCCTTTTTGTTCCAGAAGAAACATCTGCGGCGAAGAAAATGAACACGCCGGGGTGAGAATGTTTCCCCTAAGCTCCATGATGCCACACCTAGAGACGATGCAGGGTATCATCTAATCATCTGCCCAAATTTAAAATGCATATAGGCTTCAGTGCAATTAGAAACACATTAAGCTGCACAAGCCGAAAGAGATAAAAACCTAAATAGTGCATGACTACAGAAAAAATGAATCATGATGACAGCGAATAAGTCGGACTGAAATGAGTAACAGCACTGCGGACATATTCCTCCTGACAAGTCACATCATACACCATGATGCTTCTGTAATTCTTCTTCCCTATTGAACTGCATATTTAAATTACATGTGCATTTGCAAAGAGCGAGGAAAAGAGGGAGAGAGAGAGAGCAGTGTACAGAAAATAGGGTATCCCCAGGGACAGTGCTTACTCCCGGAGGAGCGACCTGTCTTAAATAAATCATTCCATTTCCATGCCCAACTTTCCTATCTTCCTTTAATCCAGTGTGGGAGAGAGTGGAGAAAGATAGGGGAGTAAGCTGTTTGCCTTCCTCCTCTGCCTGTGTGTCGCTTTAAGCCTTTGGTAACTTGAGTTTCCAAACTTTTTTTTTTCCTTTTTTTTTTTTTTCTTGTTGACCCACTTAAATGTAACTGTAAACCCACAAACTGGGTTGTACAGTAAAGAAGGGGGGAAAAAAAATTCCAATGAATCTTCTGTCAGTAAACAAGGTTGTTTTAATTGGTGCATTGGTTTTCAGCTGCATAAGCTCCGAATGTTGACCACATATACTTTAATAATGAGATCTATTTTCTGTTCGCTTTGAAGGCTGAATTTCCACCAAGGTCTATTTCATGAATTTTAAAGTCTGAGGTTAAAAAAAGATCAAATGTCAAGTATTAAAAAAGGCATTTATTGTTGCCCTGGAAATGTCTTTGTCAGTAATCTGGTGCTTGATTAAAGACTGCAATATTATTGTTATTCATCCAAAAAAAAAAAACCCCAACTCAATTGTTTTTGCTTATTTCAGGTAAAAATAACTAACACTCACATAGCTATGTGTATTTAGCATATATATGGAGTCCTCAAGGAACACTAAATGAGATTTGGAGGTCGTTGGTAGTCCTGCAAACAGCAAGGCTTCTTCTTAAGCTACCCTTGGCACATCCCGTGGGTCTGCCTGAAAAGTGCACATACTGCATAACAGATCAGTTGACCCTGTCAGCTGTGCCTCACAGTGATTGACACTGCACTCTAGGAAAGCTGCAGACTGTTACTAGTGCTGACAAGACAAGGTTTTCCCCCCTCGCACAAGCTTCTCTACCTCGCTGAGCCTGAAGACCCTTCAGTCTTTCATGTTGTGATCAAGTGAAGGAGATGTCTGTGAACCCTGATGGGTAAGAAGCCACTCGTTCCTAAGTGAGGAGCGGGCTTAAGGAAAGAAAGCACTCCTCGCAAACAATGCAAACGTAAATAAACAACCGTTTTGATTTGTAGATAATAAAACTTTAACTCGCTAGGGAGAGGGAGACCGACCATATAAAAAGAACCCCTGTGGCCTGGATGAGCCACTTTATAAAGGCTCAATTTCAGACGAGCGCTCATGCACGTCTCTGTGTCTGCCTGTGGTGATGCTGGTTACTGCTAATCAGCACAAGTGACTGCTCCTTAATTTAAAGCAACCTGTTTACAATTCCCTTTTCCATCTGCCGATCCTGACAAGTACCATGTGCAATCTGACAAAAGCCCTGCATCTCTGTTCTCTACGACGTGTCTGCTGACTAAAGCTTCAGTCTGCATAAAACGCTCCCAGCATCCGGCCGCATCATGTTTAGGCTCTGTTGTGACTGCAGGAGATGATCCACTGCATTTCTAACTGATGTTTGTGTGTGATGGTGTGTGTGTGTGTGTGTGTGTGTGTGACCACCGGGTCTGTAAGCCAAGTTCGCCCCCAGCTCTTTTCCCCCGCTCTGCCTTCTCTGAGTGCCTGCTCTATTTTTACCAGAGCAGCTCACATTCCTGAAGTGTGAATTTCACATAAATGCCTGTAATTATTCACAGCTGACTTTAAATTATTTTTAATGATGTATTTTATTTGCTCCTGTTTCTTCACCTAACACGTATATTGGAAAGCTAGTTGTTTTTTTTGTTTTTTTCAGGTTGTAAGTGGCGCAAAATGTGATCATGGCTCATTATTATTACCTCTCATTATAAAGTTTCACTCAATAGGAGATCTGACTGTATAACAGAGATCTTTGATAATGACAATATAATGATTTCCCAACTCTAGTACAGACACATAAGGTTGGGCTTTAACTGCAAACCTAAAATTCTAGAGAAAAGTTTTCTCTTTATGTCTCTCAAGAGTCCTTTTTTTAATCTTTCTGCAATGTGTCTTTGAGTCCCAGCGGAAAAAAAAACATTGCCAACGGGTGAATGTCTAATAACAAAAAAAAATGTCCAGATATTTTTCAGTAAAAAAAGGATATGAATTGGAACATGTTACATGAACAGCTTTTGTGCCACAAAGTGCATCTGCTTTGCCAAAATCAAATCTGTTTTTCCCCAAGAATTTAATGCTATGCAAATTGTTAAAATGTGTCCGCTCCACATCGCATGACAAAAAGCATTATTTCCAGTTTCCCTCGCTGTCCTCTGAGTGCAACAGTATGAGGCAGCCTTGTGAGTGAGTGACTCTCTGAGTTTCACACTTACCCGTTAAATCACATCTTCTGGCTTGGAGCTTACTCCACTCATCTCTTGGAAGTCAGCCATTTTTAACATTAAATCCTTATCTTAGTTAGTGGAGCCCACCAGGAAAAGCTCAGTCGGGCTGTTTTAGGCCACGGAGACTTCTGCAGTCGAATGCAAACTCCTCTTTCACAGAGCAAGAACATATTCTAGCCCCGAAAAAGTTTATTTTATCCCATTTAATTTCATTTTGCAATGTAATGAAAACACTACTTTACCCTCCCGATTTTGGCCTCATGTACCCTCAGCCTTTTGTTCCTTTAGTTCTCACAGGTTCAGTATTAAGCTTTTACAACATGGTGACAGTTTATGTCCAAAAATACTGAATTTGACTGAAATAAAATGACTTTGAGGAGACAATCCCTGTGCAGTGAGGTTTCACCCCAATATCATTTAAAAATGACAATGCCATAATTGTTTTACATTGCAAAGCAAAAGGCAGCAGCATTTGCTTTATCCCTGAAGGTAAATCAAATGAAAGATTCTCCTCGTGTTGTCATCTCAAATATTAAAACGATTGTCCTCTAGCCATCGTGTTTGCAGTCTGTTGGTAAAACCGACACCTTTTTCTCAAATATCCAAGCTCTAAAGGTTTATATTTCTTGGAATTAAGAGCCTATAACAAATACTGAGAGGAGCTTATACATTGTCACTGGAATTACCATTGTTTTTTATTCATGGGAAAATGCAAATGCTTTAAATAGTTGTGATTTAATGTACTTTCCTGTAACCTATTGAACTTAAGGAGCATCTGTGACCTCAGTAATCCGTCTTTTGCTCCATTATTTAGTCAAACAATGTTATCTAGGCGAACCTAAAGGGAAGGATCTTAATGTTATATTTTTTCACCTATTATCCAGTGGTGGCTTGTATCTTCAAAAGTATTTTTTATAAGCACATTATGTCTATTGTCTGCCCAGAAAGATAAGATGTGAGCCTGGAGCACAACCGACATTTCAATCTAATATTTTTTTACTGCACCAGCCGCTGCTGCAGCCTGTGGAAACTTTAATGTCCATGAGAAGACGGAGCAGAGCAGAAAAGCACAGTCTGTGGAAATATTGGATTTGTTTTACCTCAAGCAAATATTCTTTAGACTGTGTATATATCTGTGAGATCATGTAAATACCTTTTCAGAGGTAACCTGCAGCTGAATGGCAGGAAATAAAAACAGAAATTCTGCCAAGCTTTCTGTAGCCAAATCATGGAGTAATATTGTATGAATGCGGATGTCTTGTTTACATGTAGACGTGAAGCTGTTATTTATTTATTTTACATCTCAAATCAATGAAATTAGCCATGAAAATGAAAAAAAGAATATGATTTAAAACATTACTTTTATTAAAAGTGGTTAATTGTCCTTTGAATCCTTCGATTCGACAGATGTTTTCGTCAGATGACCCCTGGAGGCTTTTAATGGCGAAACATTCATAAAGGAACACGGGGAAATTGGCACTGAAATTACACAGTGTTTGAACTGAAGAGATTCAGACGGTATGCCAGCATTACTGTAATTAGTCGGCAGTGGCACAGCAGGTATGTCTGCCTCTTTGAAAATCCACAGCTGTTCCTTCCGCCTGCCTGTAAATGTATCTTACATCACATGGCTGCTGTGTCTAAGTGGCATAGTGGAAAGTGTTAAGAAACATTTACTTGTTTGGCATTTGGAAACTGTTAACACCGGAGAAATGTGTCTGTATTTTAATTTTTTTTTCTACACCTGAAAGGACTCGTACAGGTTTCATTTAAGACCAGATGGATATTTCTGCAGTTAATTTATAATCATATATAACCTTAATTTAATCAGGTCATTTTATTATTATTATCAAAGTTGTGTTTATTTTTATTTATTTATTTTTTTATTTTTTGCTTGCAGGTACACCAGAGGACGAAAGTACAAAGAGAAAACATACAAACATGAGCATGCAGAGCACATGCAAACAGCATCACAACACAATCACAGACATCTGTAATTAAATCCAAAGATAAGTCAAAGCTCATTATTTACCTCCAGTCTATTTACAGTGAGGCTTGGCATCTAAAAAGGCCAATAAGCAATAATTACCCTTGAAACCAAAGCCCTGCAATGCATATTCCTCTGTGCTAAAGGGCTGTCTGGTCTTTCAGACGAAATCCTGGAGGGAATTACAAAATTTTAAAAAAGTAAAACTATTAATATTGGAATATTTCAAAATTGAAATCAGGGAATACAAAAAAATTAATGAAAAAAAAACCCCATTGTTTTCACCTTTGGAGGACAGGGTTAGCTCCTTATACATACAAAAAAATATATATACACTGTTGTGCCTCACAAGGCCGCTAAGTCATTCAACAAAGGAGGAATTCGGCACTGAAAGCTAAATTTAGAGCAAAGCAATATTCAAATGACTCTAAGCATGCAACTCAAGTGTAAAGCACTTTACTTTGCAAAGCAACGAAATGCTTTGTTTTAGAACTTTTGAGGCAAATTCTTTCAGAGGAAACTGGAGCAACGTTGTGTAACATCAAAGAGCTGCAGCGTTACACCATTGGATGAACAGGGCCACTGTAGTTTATCGAGTCAAGGCTTCGTGTGGCATCCTGTTGCTCTAAATATTCAGCAGTGCACCAAATGTGTGTTAATCCGATGCTAAAAATAGTCCACAACAAATGCAGTATTTACTCCTATATGAGCTCTGTTTGCTGAAAGCAAACAGTCCCCAACTGTTATTTACATCCTTTGAAAGGATGGACTTTGGTCTGTGCTCCCCAAAGAGCCCAGAGAAATCAGATTGCATTAAAAGACTGAATGACACAAAGCTGGTTTTACTCTTTTTATTTAGTTTGTGTAAAATAATAAAGTCAGCCTGTATCCAGAAGACACTGAATTCCCCTTTCTTTTTTTATGAGTGAGCCACCTCACTTCTCTCCCATCTCTGTCAAGAGTTGCACATACAGAGAACAGACAGAGGATCAGTGGTTAGGGTACCAACATTTTATCATGTGACACACTTACACCCACCCTTCAGCTTCAAAACATCTGGCTATTACGGACAGACATCTGTAGACATGGGCTATAGTGAAAATAATACAAAATCTGTCAACCTTGAAACCAGAAGCCTGTTAAGCAGATGAATCTGACGAGCTGATGACTTACTCACCCTTTGCAGATGTGTCAGGCCACCCTCCCATTCAGACATGATCTTCAGCTGTCCA